>WBZZ01005887.1:27500-28724 GCA_019918135.1 Paulinella micropora | reverse complement strand
GTGACTCCATAGCGCATACTATTGCTGTTGACATTCAAGACAACAAAAAAAATTGATTTTTCTGTTTTGGTTGGAATTTCAGTTTTGGTTGGAATTTTGATTTTGGGTGAAAATTTGAATTTTTCAAATTAACTGCTATATTCGTCCGCAAAATATCGTAAATTTTCGCGAAATGTTACAGTTAAATTTGAAAATTTGAATTTTTGTCACAAAAATGAAAAACTGTCACAAAAATGAAAATCTGACACAAAAATGAAAAACTAATTTTTGTTGTTGTCTTGAATGTCAACAGCAATATTTGCAGAAAGAAATCAAAAGGTGTATGACGAAAATGCTATTTCCGTCATAAAATCGGGAGGGGGTACTGTAGGCATCACCCCCCGGATAGCCGGTAAAAATCCTTTTTCTGGTGACAGGTGCACAAGCTTGTTTTTCAGTATTATTTGTCCGGATTGGAACTGATGCCATTTTATTCCTGGTCTGTTGCAGTTTTCCTTTTTGGCTTCACTGAGCTAATACAACGAGACATCATTCTCATTCTTGAGGACTGTGTTTGGTTGTATTACCGACTTTTTTCCGAGCTATCGTTGGGGGCAATACAGGCCTTCGATTTAATGAAGTTAATAAAATTAACATCTGGTCATCCATACAAATCGTTAGCTCAAGAGCTATTGATTTAACTAGATGGTGACCTTCTCAAATTATTAAGAATAATAAAAAATTAAATTATTAAAAATATTAAAATATTAAAAGAAAATAAAATAGATGCTACTACTACTACTATACTACTACTACTACTACTATTACTGCTACTACCACTACTACTACTACTTCTACTATTACCACTAGGCCTTCGATTTTATGAAGTTACTTGTACGAATACTAGTGACATCTGGTCATCTATGCAAATCGTTAGCTCAAGAGCTATTGATGCAACTAGATGGTGACCTGCTTCTCAAATTATTAAAAATAAATAAAATAAAATAAAATAAATGAAATAAAATAAAATAAAATAAAATAAATAAAATAAAATAAAATGCTACTGCTACTGCTGCTACCACTACTGCTGCTACTACTACTACTGCTACTATTACTACTACTACTACTAGGCCTAGACATTCGATTTAATGAAGTTAAATTTAACTTCTGATCATCCATCAAATCGTTAGCTCAAGCTATGGATTTAACTAGATGGTGAACTTCTCAAATTATTAATAAAATGAA
>WBZZ01005887.1:0-12500 GCA_019918135.1 Paulinella micropora | reverse complement strand
ATGTTGTTGTTGTTGTTGTTTTTGTTGTTGTTGTTGTTGCTGTTGTTGCTGTTTGTTGTTTTTGTTGTATTTGTATGTATGTATGCATGTATGTATGTATGTATGTATGTATGTATGTATGCATGCATGCATGCCATGCATGTATGTATATATGTATGTATGTATGTATCTATGTATGTATGTATGTATGAATGTATGTATGTATATGTATGTATGTATGTATGTATGTATGTATGTATGTATATGTATGTATTCACATATGTATGTATTTTATGTATGTATTTAGGTCTTGTTATATTTCCAGCACTCTCCTCGCCTCTTCCTGGTCTCACTGCCTGTTCTCTCTTCGCTTTATCACTCCATCCTCCCCTCTCCTCCCCTCACGTCTCCTTTATCCCCGTCCGCCGCCACCGCCTTCTCATCTTTACCACCTTCTTCTTCTTCTTCTTCTTCTTCTTCTTCTTCTTCTTCTTCTTCTTCTTCTCCTCCTCCTCCTCCTCCTTCTCCTCCTCCTCCTCCTCCTTCTCCTTCAACTTCTTCTTCTCCACCTTCTTCCTCTCCTCCTCCCTCTCCTCCCTCCTCCTCCTCCTCCTCCTCCACATCCATGGGACAGCGTCTTTACAATCTCTTATGCGTCCTCTTCTTCCAATACCCGGGGCACAGTCACTTAGCAACGCGCATGAACATACCAATCACACTGCGGCCCGAGACCGACACTAAACAGGGTGAAGATGAGAAAAAACCACCCGCACCTGATTTGGAGTCATCACTGGCCTTGTCGGAAACAGCAATACAGGTAGGTTAGCTAGGTAGATCGCCAGGTAGCTAGGTAGGTAGGTGGGTATGTAGGTATGTATGGATGTGAGCATGCATATCTGTGTGGCTGTAAGGCGCTGTTGCAAGAGCATGCGTGGCCCACCTCGTCCAGCGCGCCGCAGGTACTTTGTTTGATATATCATATTTTGTTATAATCATCATTACATCAGTATTATTATCCCTGAAAGGTGTTGGGAGTAGAGGGGGGGGGATGGAAATTGTGTACCCCCCCTTTTCCGCACCCCTGTCCCTATAAATCATGGTTTGTGGGAACGAGGAGGAGTTGGGAGCTCATATTTGCAGGGTGGCTAGCCCCAGACTCGATGTTGATATATGATTTTTTTGGAATTCACGCAAATATTTGCGTTAGGGCAGTGTCCTGAATGCCATTTTTTTTTTTTCCGCACCCCTGTCCCTATAAATCATGGCTTGTGTGAACCAGGAGGAGTTGGGAGCTCTTATTGGCTAGCCACAGACACGATTTTGATGCTGATATAATTTTTTTTGGAATTCACGCGAATATTTGCGTTAGGGGAGTGTCTTGAATGCCAAATTCTGTTTTTTTTTTTTTTTTTTTTTTTTTTTTTTTTTTTTTTTTTTGGGGCCTTTTTTGGCACCCCCTGTCCCTAAAAATCATGGTTTGTGTGAACCAGGAGGAGTTGGGAGCTCATATTGACAGGGTGGCTAGCCCCAGACTCGATGTTGATGCTGATATAATTTTTTGGGAATTCGCGCAAATGTTTGCGTTAGGTGAGTGTCCTGAATGCCAAATTCCTTGTTTTTTTGTGGAGTACTTGCCGGTACCTCTGGCAATCGAACGTACCTTGTCGACGGGGAAGGAGGGGGTCCGCGGGAGCCTCCCCCCGGGAACCCCAGCCCTGCAATTGTACGTACCCATTTTGG
This sequence comes from Paulinella micropora, assembly GCA_019918135.1. NCBI lineage: Eukaryota > Cercozoa > Imbricatea > Euglyphida > Paulinellidae > Paulinella > Paulinella micropora. The sequence continues at coordinate 10,781 of WBZZ01005887.1, read as the reverse complement.
TCACGGGTGGCACCCAAACCAGAAAATTGAGGTCTTTTTGCCACCAGGCGCCGTTTGCGCACACCATGAATGGCTGATAATCCTCCAAGGCTCTAAGAGTTGTGCCGGAAGGTTTTGTGCCGGTTACCCCTGCAATTGAACGTACCACATCGACTGAGGAAGGGGGCCTCCCCCGAGAACCCCAGCCCCGCAAGTGTACGTACCCGAAGCGAATTCGCCGGCACCAAAATGAATGGCTGAGATTGCTCCAAGGCTGTAAAGTTGTGCATGTGTGAATGAGAGGAAAAGCGACCTCGGGAGGGGGGGGGGGGGGGGGGGGGGGGGGGGGGGGGGAGCGAAGCGCACCGCACAACATCCTTTCAGGTGTTGGCGCAGCCCCAGTTATTATTATTATTATTAGTATTATTATTATTATTATTATTATTATTATTATTATTATTATTATTATTATTATGGACACCGTGATAGCCCAGTGGTCAAGTTCTACCATCTGGGCCCTGTCGCCAGTTCGATTCCCGTCGGTGCCACCAGTATTTTCATTGAACATACCGATCCGTCTGGACCAGTATTTTCATTGAACATACCGGCCCGTCTGGAAGTGTTGGAACTGCCCTTGCGGGGGTGTCATTAGAGCTTATCGTCAATTCTTCGTACTCCCCTCACGGGTGAGACGATGGAGGCGCATGTGCAGAAATGCATCAGCCATTGACAGAGAAGCACTATTATTATTATTATTTTCATTATTATTATTATTATTACTATTATTATTATTATTATTATTATTATTATTATTATTATTATTATTATTATTATTATTATTATTATTATTATTTGGGAGTACATAGGCCATCGGTCCCTTTCCATGGGCTGATTGGTATAAAGCTCCTAGAGTAATGTTCTATGCCGTCACTTCCTTTATTCCACCGATTGGTGTGGAGACTTTCCTTATGGAATGGAGGACTGGATGCACATGGCCTTTTGGCTCAGCAATTGGCAGACGATACATACATACATATTATTATTATTATTATTATTATTATTATTATTATTATTATTCCCCGATCATCAGGCGAGAGACTGACACGGGGGGGTGGAGGACCTCGAACAAGGGTATTGGGGGCTTATGTCCGTTGAGGATATGCCATTAGCTGCATCAGTACGCCTCAGATATAGTAAATCTGCCTTGGAGTGTTGACTGTGACATATTTGGGAAATCCCGATGAAAAAACCTAGTCACACTTGCTAAACAGAGTTCCAGCCCAATGGCCTCAAGGCGTTAAACTGTGACGCCAACTCATAACCCTTTGGTGGTAGATGCTAGGGAGGAGGGTCGTTGCGCGCGTAAAAAATCTTAAACTCCGCATATGCTGGTTGATAGCCCAGGACCCAGCAGACACCAGATTGTTATGGGTGGGGTTTCGAGGCAGCTCTAGCAACCGCGCTTGGTGTATGCACTTGCACATTCGGTGACGTCTTGCAAGAGGTTGCTGGGACTGCGGAATAACCTCGGCTTAGTGCAGTCTTGCCCTCAGGAGCTCCATCGGTGGCCCCGATCATCAGGCGAGAGACTGACACGGGGGGGTGGAGGACCTCGAACAAGGGTATTGGAGGCTTATGTCCGTTGAGGATATGCCATTAGCTGCATCAGTACGCCTCAGATATAGTATTATTATTATTATTATTATTATTATTATTATTATTATTATTATTATTATTATTATATTATCATTATTATTATTATTATTATATTAATTATTATTATTATTATTATTATTATTACTATTATTTTGGACACCGTGATAGCCCAGTGGTCAAGTTCTACCATCTGGGCCCTGTCGCCAGTTCGATTCCAGTCGGTGCCACCAGTATTTTCATTGAACATACCGGTCCGTCTGGAAGTGTTGGAACTGCCCTTGCGGGGGTGTCATTAGAGCCTATCGTCAATTCTTCGTACTCCCCTCACGGGTGAGACGATGGAGGCGCATGTGCAGAAATGCATCAGCCATTGACAGAGAAGCACTATTACTATTATTATTATTAATCATTATATAGATGGTCTGGCTAGAGGGCAACTACCGCGCTCAGGCCGATGCGGGCGTCTTCGAGTTCAAGGTGCAATCCGAGGTGTCCGGCCTGTCTGTTACTGCGTTGGCGGTGCCGGCCCAGCCCTCGCTCTGGGGTGCCACCTGCTCCTGCGCGATCCCGCCCTGTGCCTGCCCGGGCCGGCTGGGCCTGGGTCAAGCCTGCATCGTGCAGTGGGAGCCTGGCGTGTTTTTCCCCGCCAACATCACCGACCTGCGTGCGCACCTGTCTCTGGTGCAAGTCACGTGTTTCGGCCGGCCCTCCCCCAACACCCGCTGGCTGCGGTACGTTATGCGTGTTATGTATGTTATGTATATTATTTATGTTATGTATGTTATATGTGATTTACATTTTCGGTATTTATGCATGTTATGTATGTTATGTATATTATTTATGTTATGTATGTTATGTGTGATTTACATTTTGTATGTTATCTATGTTATGTTTGATTTGTATGTTAGGCCCTCTCAGCTGTTTCTCTTCCCTCCTCTCTTTATCTGCTGTCTGAACGCAGCTGCCACCACTTCCCCTTCTTTCCTCGCTACAGCCGCCGTGAAAACCGCACCACCACCACCACCATCATCATCATCATCATCATCATCATCATCATCATCGACGTCGTCGTCATCGTCGTCTTCCTCCGTCTTACCAGCAGGTATGTATGTATGTATGTATGTATGTATGTATGTATGTATGTATGTACGTATGTATGTATGTATACATGTATGTATGTATGTATGTATGTATGTATGTACGTATGTATGTATGTATACATGTATGTATGTATGCCTGTATGTATGTATGCCTGTATGTATGTATGTATGTATGTATGTATGTATGTATGTCATGTCATGTCATGCCATGCCATGCCATGTCATGCCATGTCATGTCATGTCATGTCATGTCACGTCACGTCACGTCACGTCACGTTACGTCACGTCACGTAACGTGTATGATGTATGTATGCATGTATGTAGGGGCTGACTCCACGTCCTCAACTGCTTCTTCAGTCTCTTCTTCCTCCCCCACACCTTCCCAACCATCTTCCTCCTCCCTCTCCTCCTCATCGTCCTCCTCCCTCCCCTCACTATCTCTGACTGTAACACCTCCTACCCCAACCGAACCTGTTGCCTCCTCCTCCTCTTCCTCCTCGACCAGTAACCTCTCCACCATACACTCTGCCACTTCCTCCTCCTCCTCCTTCTCCTCCTCCTCCTCCTGTCTCACGCCCACGCTGTTTTCGTCCTCTTCCCGCACTTCCCGCCAACTCCGGCTGCGTTTCCTGACTCGTGCCATTGGCAACACTGTGCTATGCCGGACCGGCCCAGCCGAGCCGCACTTTACGCTCGGCGTCTTGTCGCAAATCATCACGGGACGAGTGGGCAACGCCTTGGACTGGCCGGACGATGCCCGAAGGCGCCGCAAGCGCCACAAGGGCTCACACAGCGGCGCCGGCCCGGGTCTGTCCGGCGAGCCACCCGCCGCGGAAAGTATCACTTGTGTGGTGGAGGTGCCTTCCGCACGGGGGAAAAGGCATTCCGCGCAGTCCGGACACGCCGCGGCCCGGCCCAGCGAGTTGTTCGAGGCGGTGCGGGTAGGTCTGAATGATGTGTTGCCGTTTCTGCCCTGCCGCGGACACTTTTCCCCCGCCATGCTGGACGCGGTGGTGCACCAGCCATTTGCACATTCCACCGGGCCGTACAGGAAAGGAGCGGTAATGGCCCTGTCAGGCCTCTTGTCGCGCCAACAGGAGGAGGAAGCGGTGGTGGTGGACCTGCGGCTCAGGCCGGCCCCGCTCTCGCCGCAAGGACAAATGCTGGGACCAGCGGTCCTGATGGGCAGACTGGCCAGTCCGGCCCGCGGCACGGACTCACAGGCCGTGTTAGCTGTATCACGGTTGCCTCTTTTGACCGAATTCGAGCTGGGCCGGCCCCTGTGGCAAGCCGTATGTGACCCCGCCGTGGCCGCCGGCACCAGCCCGTTGCCTTTTAAGCTGGCGCGGATGCGGCCGGTGCACCTGCGCCGGGCCCGGCAGGACCAGCGTGGGGATGGGGAGTATTTCCATTGCGGAGGGGAGCACTCTCTGTCTTTCCCTTCGCTGCAACCTTTCTCGCTGGAGGCCTGGGTCTGCCCGGACGTGTCGCCTCACCTGGCGCCTTCGCAACGGCCCGCCCACTCGACTGGTCGGGACGGCAGCAGCTGGACCATGGCGAGCCAAGGCGACCCAGCCAGTGGTTGCTGGAGCTGGGCCTTGTCCATTATCCCCGGCCGGCCGGCCAAGCTGGTGTTCCTGGGCCTGGAGTACAGTTTCCCCGAGCGCTTTGCCGCGGCTGACAGCAGCGAGGCCCAGCCTCCGCCGGGCACAGAAGCAGCTGAAGAGCCCTTGCCTAGTCTGGAAGACGCAGAAGAGCTCAGCCAAGAGGAGGCGGAGGACTCGGGGGTCGACGTGACGTCTCCAGTCTCACCCCCGACCGGCAGTTCACAAACAGGCCCCTCCGGCCCGCGCGCCGCCCCCGGCCTGGATTCTCCCGCCGACCTGCCACCGCTCGTGCCGGGCCGCTTCACGCACGTGGGCGCGAGTTGGGACGGCCTGGGAACAGCCCGCCTGTACGTGGACGGCCAGCTGGTGCGGGCCGGGCCCATCAACCCGGCAAACATCACGGACTGGCCTGTCGACGACAAAACCAAGAATAAGCCCGCCCGTGCGTGGCCGCCGGCCAGTGGCCTGACTGCGCCGGGCCCCGCCCTGCCGTTTCTGATCGGGGGCGTGTGGCACCTGGCCAGCGCCGGGGCCAGAAATACCTGGCCGGGCCAGCTGTGTGAAGTGCGGCTGTGGCGCAACGGAAACTTCGCGGGAAATAGACCGGGCCACCCCGCGTGTGTCCCGGCCGGCTCGCTCGGACTAGTTGGATACTGGCCGTTGCTGGAGGAGCAGTGGGAGTTGGAGGAAAACACATCTGTAAGCTGCAGACAGCCTGCTGGCGTAGCGAACCACGTGGCGTGTCCTGACCTGTCCGGCAGCCGCAACCACGCCATCTTGCTGGGACCCTCCACACGGGACCAGTCTGCGTTCTGCCCGGCCTATGTCCCCGCCAGCAGCAACAGCGGGCCCGCACGGACCAGCCCTTTGCCACCTGCGGCCGCTGCGCCCAACCTGCCAGCCCCTCCCGTGCTGGGCCACCTGCAGCACTGTATCGCTTTCCCTTGCAGTAGCAGCAGTAGCGACTCCAACGGCTACTCCCAGCTCTGGCTCGGCGGGGCCGCGCGGGTGTGCGCGCAAGGCGCCGGTCCTGCCTGTCTCGTGCTGAACCCCGCGCCGGCCCCAGCAGCGACCACGTATGTATATATGTATGAATGTATGTCTAGTTATGCACATATGTATGTCTGAACATATATGCACGTGCGCGCGCGCGTGTGTGTGTGTGTCTGTGTGTGTGTCTGTGTGTGTGTGTGTGTGTGTGTGTGTGTGTGTGTGTCTATGTATCCAGTCCCGCCGCTCCCGAGTCCTGGACCTCTCGACCCCTCCCTGCCGCTCCTACACCCAACCCCACCTTGGGCGGGTCCGTCTACCTACGTTCGCGTGTGCTGCTGTCCTCGTCCTTCGCCTGCACCTTGACCTTGCGTGTGGGATCGCCCATCAGCAGCTGTGGCTCACCCCAGCGCAGGTATGTATGTATGTATGTATGTATGTATGTAATATATGTAATGTATGCATGTATGTATGTATGTATGTATGTATGTATGTATGTATGTATGTATGTAGTGTATGTATGTAGTGTATGTATGTAGTGTATGTATGTATGTAGCACTTCCAGGCGGCCCAAGAGTCCCGGCAAAGGCAAGAAAAGAACCGCCAGCCAAAGCAAGGAGAAAAAAGAGTGCGCTTCAGCTCCAGTTGTGGGAGAGGCAGCTGTCTTGTGTTTGGTCTTGCACGCGGGCGACTGGTCATCTCTGCCCCCCGCCTCCTGCTCTTTGTCCCCTCTCCTCGCCTCACCAACCCTCCCTTCCCCCTCCTACCCGGAACCCGAGCCTGTACCCAGCCTTACACAACAACAACAAGAACAACAACAACAAGAACAACAACAACAAGCTTTTCTGTCCTCCCCCGCCCCGTCTTCTGCTTCGCCTCCCCTTTCTTCCTCTTCATCATCAGCATCACCTGCATCTCCCACCACCTCTTACCCACTCGCTGTCAGTCTGCGTTTCTCGCCCAACTCTTCCCAGCTCTCTCTGGCGCTGCGTTTCACATCCGGAAATACGTCAGCACAGTCACAGACCTCGCCAACCCCGCTCGGTTCTTCTTCTGCACAACCCGCGCTGTGCGTCCAGCTCGCATTCGCGGGGCCCAAGTGTGATTTGACGTTACAGTCCAGTGCGTACGGCTCGCGCGCTCGTTCGCGCCGCGGCCGTGCGCAGGGGCGCACATATGCCGCGTACGGTGCGCAGGACCGCGCAGGAGATGATGATGCGTCCGTACCATTGCACATTCTGTCCTGCCCGGTCATCTTGGCCACCAGCTACACCTTCCGTAGGTCCGGCAGGGGGCGTGCGACCAGCAGGAACAGGCGGACAGCAACAGCTGCAGGCGGCAAGCCTATTGAGCAGAACGAGTGGGCCGGCAGTTCCCGCAAGGTGTGTATCAAGTGGAAAGACGAGAACGAAGAAGACGTGTCTGACGAGGAGGCCATGGCCACGAGCTATGAGCACGAGCAGCAGACCGGCTTCGGCTGGCTGAGTGTGGAAGTGGACGGGGTGAGGTTGGCCAGCACGCGCCTGCCCAGGGCTGTGTTGGGTGTACCTTCCCCTTCGCGCTCCTACCAACGCTCCACCCTCCACACTCCCTCCCAGTCTCCCGCCTCCCCTTCCTCCCCCTCCTCCTCCTCCTCCTCTTCCTCTTCCTCCTATTTGTCCTCCGTCTACGTTGGGCTGCTGGCCCCACCGGCTCCTGAGTCTGGCACTGTCCGGATCGATTCCTTTGCCTTTCTGTCCGGCAGCCACGCCGGGCCGGTGGAAGAAAGCGGCGGCAGCAGCATCTCCAGTAGTACGCAGCGGGCCAGCCCAGGCTTGCTTCAGGCTGAGCAGTCAGACGTGGCAATGCTGGAAGAGGAGGATGGGGAGGAGGAGAGTGGGGAGGAAGCAGCGGAGGGCGAGGAGGGCGCGGAGGTGGCGCCGGTGGCCTCCCTGATCGCCGAGCTCGTGCTGCTGGGCCTGTCCCCCGCCGCCTTCTCCGACGGCTGGCATTACACACGCGACCGCTGGGTGACTGCCCTGGCCAAAGCACGCACTGCCGCCGACCTGCACCACCTCCTCACCGCGCTCCAGCCCTGTCTCTCTCTCCCGCCCCGCCTGCCTGCCGACTGGGCCGAACACATGCCGCCGGTGGCGGGTGGCAAGCAGCGCCCGGCCGGGCCGGGACTTGGGGGGCCGGCCTGGTCGCGGAGGCTGGCGAGGGCCGGCCTGGCGGGCGTAGCGGCCAGGCTGCAGGAGCTTGAGGCCGCTGTACCGACCGACTGCCTGCGGCCCGGCTGGGTCCGGAACGAGGGCCGCACGGCCCTGCGGTCCGCCATGCGTTTTTGGAAAAGGGAGCGCGCCGTGCACAACCCGTTGCGCAATGAGGTGGCGCAGAAGCTGTGCGCGGAGGCTTGCGGCGAGCTGAAACTGCTGGAGACGAGCAAGGAGAAGGAGCAGGGCGTAGTGAAGGAGCAGTTAAGTGGTGACCTGCAGGCCTGGATCGGCTTGGCGCTGCGACGCACGGATGGCGATGTGGAGAAGTGTTTGGCTTGGTTGGCAGAGAATTTGCCCGGGATCGACCAGCAGGCCCAGCTGGCGCTGTATCGGCATTCCGCACACGTCCCGGCCAAACGCCCAGCGGACAGTGAAGACGGCTGGGAAGGCCTGCGCCAGCAGCTGGATGGGGAATGGGAGGGCTCGTTAGGATACATGACGTTGCGTGTTGGGGACGCGTGGCGAGGTTATCTGGTGAACGGTGGCTGGTTGCCACCCCCGACCGACACCGGCCCGTGGCATTGCAGCAACTGTTCGCAAACACACCCAAACGGCCAGGGCAGATACCGCTGCCAAGTCTGTAGCAGCTTCAGCTACTGCCAGCTATGCTACCAGACTAACCCGCAGAACCACCCGCATGACCTCAAGCTGCTAGACACTGCGCCACCTTCCCTGCAGCACCTGGCAGGCCTTGCAGCTCAGACCGGGTTCGGCCCGCTCGAGTTTCGCGGCCACTTCCTGACCCTGGACGATGTGCAGGGCACGCCCTCGCACCCGCTGCGGCTGAGCTGGGCCGACAGCCAGGAGTTCAAAGGCTTTTTCCATGACGGGTACAGAGAACGTAGTCTGTCCGGCAGGCGCGTGCAAGTCCGCCCGTCGAACAAGGGCAAGGTGGGCTTAGTCAACCTAGGCAACACCTGCTACCAAAACTCGTTGCTACAAGCGCTGTTCCACACAGCCGCGTTGCGGTCCAAGCTGCTATCCACCTCGCTGGGCTGTGTGCTGCCTCCCCCAGCCAGCGACAAAGAGCTCATCAGTCCTGAACGCACGATTGCCGAAAAGTCCGGCGCGGACGCCTGCAGTAGCAGCAGCGGGAAGAAGGACACCGAGGTGATCTACATCGACGCCACGCCCAGCAGCGATGAGACGGACTGCGGAGAAAAGCTGCCCAGGGAGGGCATGCGGTTGGTGAGTAAAGAGTCTCTGCAGTCCGCCCAGACCATGGCTGGCCAGGTACAGCGGCTCTTCGCTTGGATGCTCATGTCGGATAGACCGGTCTTGACACAAAAGCCGCTCAAGGAGCTAGCGCGCGAGCCATTCAACGGGCGGGAACAGCAGGACTGCCACCAATACGGCCAGTACTTGCTGGAGCAACTGGAGCGAGGCGGCTTGTCTGGGGCCAGCAGCCTCTACTCGACCACCATGCTCAACAAGAAAACTTGTCTGACTTGCGGACACAGCTCCGTCAAGTCCGAACCGCTGCAGGAGTTGATGGTGTCGTTCCCGACGTCTTACCAACCCATCACCGAGCTTAAGGTGTTGTCCTCACCCACCTCCGATGTGCAGGTCCCGGTGGGCTTCTCACGCTTGCCTGTCAATACCAACGAAGGGCGCAGTGAAATGCCAGATTTCACCTATATCTGCGTGTCGAGAGAAGTTACCAGTCAACGACTACCCCTCACAGACGTGAAGGTGGTGTGTGCGGAAAGTGAGGCTAAGCTGCGCGTGCCGGCGGGCTACGAGCTGTTAGAAGGTATTTACTACATTGTTTATTATTATTATCATCATCACCATCATCATCACTAGCGTGATATATCTTAGGCAACCTCAATCGTGGCGGACGCAACAACGGCGCGTGTGTGCGCCTGGCCGTGCAGAGGGAGGAGGGAGGCTCCCCTCTGACTGACATCTCTTTGTTCTCCAACCCGTTCGGCTCACAAGCGCCGCACATACCCGCCGACAGCGGCTTCACACGCGTGCCCGGGAACTTGAACCAAGGCACAGACGGCGCTAACGTACAGCTGGCAGTGAAGCGAACGGGCCCGATACAAGGCGTGGACGTGATCAAAGCGCCCTCGCTCGCCGAGGCTCAGAAGTACATGAAACAACACCACCCAGGCTACCACATGATACACACGGTACATCTCTCTCTCTCTCTCTATCTATCTATCTATCTATCTGTCTATCTATCTCTCTTTGTGTGTGTGTCTCTCTCTCTCTCTCTCTCTCTTTCTTTCTTTCTTTCTTTCTCTCTCTCTCTCTCTCTCTCTTTCTCTCTCTTTCTTTCTCTCTCTCTCTCTCTCTCTCTCTCTCCTTCTCTCTCTCTCTCTCTCTCTCTCCACTAAGACGGCTGCTTCTCATTCTTCTCCTGCTTCTTCTTCTTGCACAGGACCTGAACTTGCACAGCGTGCCCCATCCTCAGAACAGCAACCAATCCCACCTCATGCCGCACTTCCTCATCTACACCTCCGGGAGAAGGCAAGGCGAGGAAAATCGTCCTCCATTGACGGACGTGGAGCTGGAGTTTGTGGATAATGAAACTGGCGGGCCAGATATTCTGAACACGACTATGGGTAAGCATAAACTGCGCTGGATACTGAAGCGAGGTCAAGGTTGCCCCATCACTGGCTTCACAGTGATGCGTGGGGAAGTGCCTCATTCCAGCTTGCAAGGGAACTTGTTGAATCTGAACCCGCCCTTCCCCAAAGCGATCGACAGCGAGGAAGAGGAAGAAGACGAGGAGGAAGAAGAGGAGGAAGAGAAGGAGGCAGTCGGGGGGCTGGTGGGAGGCGGAGATGCGGAGGGGGAAGCACAGGGAAAGCAAGGCAAGGTAGTATCTATCTATCTATCTATCTATCTATCTATCTATCTATCTATCTATCCATCCATCCATCCATCCATCCATCCATCTATCTATCTATCTATCTATCTATCTATCTATCTATCTGTCTATCTATCTATCGCTCTACCTATCTATCTCTCAGGACACGGAGCAGACGGTGGTGGACCCGGTGGAGGAGCAGGAGGACGAGGAGGACGAAGACGAGGACGAAGACGAGGACGAGGATGACGAGGAGGAGGACGAGGACGACACTGCGGAGGCCAAGAAGTTGTCTTTACTAGGCCGGGGGGCTGGGGAGGGAGAAGGGCAGCAGGTCCAGCAAAGACATGCTATCTATCTATCTATCTATCTA
>WBZZ01005886.1:0-40274 GCA_019918135.1 Paulinella micropora | reverse complement strand
TGCTCCCTTGCATCCCTCTCCTTCTCTCGTCTTCTAGAAGTTCTTAATGGATTGTGTTGATCTGCAATAGCCTTGTTGACAAAGGACTGAAACGACTGCTCTCCGAAACACCAGCGGGCCGAACCCTCCTGAGTACACAATATTATCCGTACACAGGACGGTCCGGACACCGGTGATTTCAAAGCAGGCGTTAAATCACTTATAAAAGAAGGCAATTACAGAACAAACCAAGGCCATTAAGAATTGCTAGAAGACGAAAGAAATCAGAGGGAGGACAGGGAGAAGAAAAAGGTGCAAGAAAAGGAAAGAAAAAAAGAGAGGCAACAACAGGAAAAGAAGAAGGAAGGAAAGAAGAAGAAGAAGAAGAAGAAAAAAAGAAGAAGAAAGAAGAAAGAAGAAAGAAGAAAGAAGAAGAAGAAGAAGAGAAGAGAAAGAAGAAAGAAAGAAGAAGGAGAGAGGAGAGGAGGAGGAGGAGGAGAGATTTCATACCTCGTCGACGTGCTCTTGCTGTGACTCGTCCTTAACAGCCTTCGGCTTCTTGCTGCTGCTTTTGCCTAGCCAGACACAAAATATACTAACAAGCAATAGAGGATGCAAGGTCAATTTGTTACCTGCCTTGCTCTTTTTGGGTTTCTTGTGCGTGGGAGTGGGCGTCTCGTCTTCCTCTTCCTCCTCGACCTCGAGCTCCTCCACCGGTTCTGCACACACCACATGCACATATATTATGATTCATGTTTTCCGTTTTCATATTACATCATACTCATTTTTGCTACCCAATTTCGGTTTCTTGACTCTGCTTGAAGACCGAGGTTCGCCGTTCCCTTCTCTCTTGCGCTAAAATGTGAGAAGAAAGAAAGGTGTGTGTTTGTGTGTGCACGTGCGTGTGGTGTGTGTGGGGGGGGGGTGTGCAAGAAGCATATACGACCTTGTTTGCCATCAGCAGAAGCAAAAAGCTCCTTCTTCCGCCAGTAGTAAAGCATCGGCGGCTCCGTAGGGTCGCCGATGTACTTCAAAAACTGCGGCTTGACTTCCTTCTCGAAGTCAAGCGGCGAGTTAGGAAGCATGCATGAGTGCTTCAGGTTGAACCCGAAGAAAGCCATGAGCTGGTACTGAATTTCGTTGGCAACACCATCTCCGTCAGTATCCACATTGCGTGCGGCGAAAATATAACGCTTTGATCCTGCCAAAATACAGTACAACAGACTTTAGCGGCAAGATCAAAGCGTTATATCTTTGGAAAAAACATAATGTACCTCGATTGACTGATGCAGCATTCATTTTTTTGCCAGCCGACAGGAAAAATGATGAAGAGACTGCGCATATGCAAATTAAACAAAAGAAATGTTCAATCAATACAATTTTGGGCAACAGGGACCCAGGAGCACAGGGGGAAACTTCCCCCTCCGATGTCTCCACTTGCGTAGACGCCATGAGCTTAAATTTATTATATTTTTCAAGCACCAACGTCCAGCAACAGCGGCCCCTCCCTGGGTTTGCCGTCTTCGGAAGTAAACTTAAACAGCAAGCTAATTATAATCCAAGCAGCACATGCACACACATACATACATACATACACACACACACAGCACAAACACAACACACATACACAGCACACAATGTTACAAAGCTCACACAGCGCAAGAAGAAAAAGAAGAAGAAAAAGAAGAAAGAAAAAAAAAGAAGAAAAAGAAGAAAAAGAAGAAAAAGAAAAAAAGAACTTCAAAGCAAAAAAGAAGAAGAAAGAAGAAAAAGAAAAAAGAAGAAAGAAGAAAGAAAAAAAGAAGAAAAAAAAAGAAAGAAAAGAAAAAAAGAAGAAGAAGAAGAAAGAAGAAAAAAAAGAAGAAGAAGAAAAAAGAAGAAGAAAGAAAGAAGAAAAAAAAAGAAGAAGAAGAAGAAGAAAGAAAAGAAGAAGAAGAAAGAAGAAGAAGAAGAAGAAGAAGAAAGAAGAAGAAGAAAAAGAAGAAAAAAAGAAGAAAAAAGAAAAAACAAGCAGCAGCAGAAGAAAGCAAGAAAGAAGAAAAGAAAAAAAAAAAAAAAGAAGAAGAAAGAAGAAGAGAAGAAGAAGAAGAAAAAAAGAAGAAGAGAAGAAGAAGAGAAGAAGAAAAAAGAAGAAGAAGAAAAGAAAAGAAGAAGAAGAAGAAGAAGAAGAAGAAAATTCCAAGCAAGGGCAGCAGTAGTAGTAGCAGCAGAAGAAGAAAAAGAAGAAGAAGAAAGAAGAAGAAGAAGAAGAAGAAGAAGAAGAAGAAGAAGAAGAAGAAGAAGAAGAAGAAGAATGCAAGCAACGGCAGCAGCAGTAGCAGCAGCAGCAGAAGAAGAAGAAGAAGAAGAAGAAGAAGAAGAAGAGAAGAAGAAGAAGAAGAAGAAGAAGAAGAAGAAGAAGAAGAAGTAGAAGAAGAAGAGAAGAAGAAGAAGAAGAAGAAGAAGAAAAAAAAAAAAAGAAAGAAGAAGAAAGAAGAAGAAGAAGAAGAAGAGAAGAAGAAGAAGAAGAAGAAGAAGAAGAAGAAGAAGAAGAAGAACACAGCAACAAAACCAATAATAACAATAAAAGTAATAACAATGTTTAAAAATAATAGTAATGATAATAACAATAAATAATAACAATCACAACAATAACAATAACAATAATAACAATAATAACAGTAATAATAATAATAATAATAATAATAATAATAATAATAATAATAATAATAATAATAATAATAATAATAATAATAATAATACCAGTCTTGCCAGGACTTCCCTGAAATGAAAGAGAAGATAGACGTCGCCCACACACGAATCTTGCCATCCGGGCACTTTGGTAACTTGTGACCCGGATTGTCAGGGTCCTCATCACCTTCATCCGGATCCCCAGCTTCAGGCTCCTCCTCTTCATCCAAGCCCTTGTTTTCCTCATTCTCATCCTCCTTCTTCTTGGTTTCCTCATTCTCATCCTCCTCACTCTCATCCTCCTCATCGGCCTCCTCCTTCTGTTCTTCCTCGTTCTTCTCTTCTTCTTCTTTTTTCTTGTTCGCGTCTTTCTTCGTCTTCGCCTTCTCTTTCTTCTTCTTCGACGCCTTCTTCTTCTCTTCTTCCTCCTCCTCCTTCTTCTTGTCTTCTTCCTCCTTCTTCTTCTTCTTCTTCTCCTCCTCCTTCTTCTTCTTCTGTTCCTCCTCCTTCTTCTTCTTCTCTTCTTCCTCCTTCTTCTTTTTCGCATCCTTCTTTTTCTTCTTCTCTTCTTCCTCCTTCTTCTTCTTGTCTTCTTCCTCCTTCTTCTTCTTGTCTTCTTGCTCCTTCTTCTTCTTCTGTTCATCCTCCTTCTTCTTCTTCTGTCCTTCCTCCTTCTTCTTCTTCGCATTCTTCTTTTTCTTCTTCGGACTATCTTCTTCCTCCTCCTCCTCCTCCTTCTTCTTCTTCTGTTCTTCCTCCTTCTTCTTCTTCAGTTCTTCCTCCTTCTTCTTCTTCGCCTCCTCCTCCTTCTTCTTCTCTCCTTCCTCCTTCTTCTTCTTCGCCTCCTTCTTCTTCTTCTGTTCTTCCTCCTCCTTCTTCTTCAGTTCTTCCTCCTTCTTCTTCTTCGCCTCCTCCTCCTTCTTCTTCTCTCCTTCCTCCTTCTTCTTCTTCGCCTCCTTCTTCTTCTTCTCTTCTTCCTGCTTCTTCTTCTGCTCTTCCTCCTCTTTCTTCTTACTCTTCTCTTTCTCATTCTTCTTTTCTTCCGCTTTCTGCCTCTTCTGTCTTTGCTGTGGGGGACCTGCTTCGTCGGCGTCGCCCAGTTTGTCGTCCCATAGCGTGGCTTTATCCTTCTTCAGTAGTCCTGCTTGAGTCCAGGAGTAGCAGAAGCCGGAGACCAACTCATCGAGGTCGCCTTTACCCTGCATGTTACACATGGACAAAAAAAATGAACAGGCAAGCATACAATCTTAGTGTACCAGCTCATACTTGCGAAAGACGTCGTCGGGAATCTCGACCTCTTCGAACGGCTCCACGTCTGGGGAGCCGTTCAAAGTAAGGAAGATTTCCCCTCGCGAATTTTTTCGAATGGTTTGTAAGGTGGCGGCAACGAGCTTCTTACATGCCGTCTTGGGCATCGGAGATAATCCTACATTCAAACATCTTGTGACTTTGCAGAATGCGAAATGAGTTGCCTCCAAAGTTCAGTCGACGAGGTGGGCGGTGGGAGCTGGAAAATCCGGTCAAAAATGTACGTTCAAAAACGCTGAAGGGTAGGTGTTGTTTACAAGAGTTTATGCAGAGTTTGTATTGAGAGGAGAGTAGTTTGAGAAGATGTAACAGCATTCCCGCCTATTCCATAGACCAGGATAGGCGGGAATGCATTTATTTTTTTATGTACTAAACGGTCTGTGTAGAAAAATCTGCACAAAAATTTGTCAACACCAACCTCCATGATACTTGCAATTCCTTGCCTATCTACTGCATTTATTGTGGCCGCAGTCTGGAGAAGGTAAAAAGCAATACAGTACTATAATGTAAACCCATGCCATTTATATCTCTAATGGAAACTGTGCAGAGTAGGAGTTGTACTAGTTCGATAAACCTATGCTTATGACTTGGTTTTTTTACAAAAATTTGTGCAGAGTTTGTATTGAGAGGAGAATAGTTTGAGAAGATGTAGCAGCGTTCCCGCCTATTCCGTAGACCAGGATAGGCGGGAATGCATTTATTTTTTTATGTACTAAACGGTCTGTGTAGAAAAATCTGCACAAATTTTTGTCAACATCAACCTCCATGATTGTTGAAATTCCTCCCTGCCTCCTCACAAATCAAGTGATACGGTAAGATAAGCTACAGTCAAATGTTTGTTGAAGCCATACATATTAATTCCTAATATTTGACAACCCAACTGAATCTATTTGCCACAAGCGAGCAGTTTGATAAACCTATGTCTATGACTTGATTTTTTACAAAAGTTTGTGCAGAGTTTGTATTACGAGGAAAGTATTTTGAGAAGATGTAACAGCATTCCCGCCTATTACATAGACCAGATTAGGCGGGAATCCATTTCTTTTGTTACGTACAAGATGGTCTGTGGAGAAAGCTCTGCACAAACTTTTGTCAACACTTAAAAAATGTGGGGGGGGGGGGGGTCACACATGGGACACTCCCCCAACTTCAATATTTATCTGAATTCCAAAAACATTACACCAGCATCAAGATCGATGCTGTGGCTACCTACAGTGCAAATATGAGCTCCCAATTCCTCCTGGTTCCCACAAGCCATGGCCTAGTCAGACAGTGACGTGCGAAAATGCGGGGGTGGGGGGGGGGGGGGTGGCCCTGTGCTGCACATGGCATTAAAGAATGAACTTACTTCGTTACTTTGATTGCGTAATTCGCATTTGATGTAAGTTCATTTTTTAAACCTATTTCAAGCCAACTAGCGCGAGTTATCAGGAGGGTAAAGGGAGTGTCCCATGCTGGTGGTGCTCATGCTGGGGGGGGGGGGGGGTTGCATGATGTTTGGTGCACTCACCTAACAAAACTACTTGCTCCTATTAAGTAAACTAAATATCAGCATCAACATCATGACTGGGGCTAGCTCCCCTTCCACTCTCGCTTCCTGAAAAAATTTTGTTCACACAAACCATGCCTTACTCTGCTGGTGGTGCTCATGCTGGGGGGGGGGGGCATGATGTTTGGTGCACTCACCTAACAAAACTACTGTTGCTGTTGCTGTTGCTGTTGTCGCTGTTATCGCTGTTGCTGCTGTTGCTGTTGCTGTTGTCGCTGTTGTCGCTGAAAAAGAGAGAGATAGAGAGAGAGAGAGAGAGACAAAGACACAAACATTAATGTCTCCCTCTCTCTCTCTCTCTAGGCATGCTGAGGGCTGCCAAAGCGCCGATTTACGTGGCCCACCGCGATGGTGGTTACGGAGTTTTTGCCAGTATATACCTTCCTCCTTCCTTCGAGCTTGGGATCCTGGAAGCGGGCGGACGTGCTCTGAATCTTGATCGTAGTACTGCTTTATCAGAGCATTTTACTATGAAAATTGGGAACTTACTTCAAACTGGCATGCATCCCATTCACTTTATTTCCCCTTCAAGCAGAAATGCTTTGCATCTAATAAATTCTTCATCAAAAGGATTCAACTCGAGTCCTGAGAAGCTTGACGATACTCCCCGACCTAACGTGAAGGTAAATTAATAACCAGTACATCATATATGAAAATTGCTACAATTCACATGCGTAACTAGTAATGTGACAGTCGCCATACATAAAATAAAAAAACATGCAAATGCACATGCATTATTACATATATACATGCGTATACATCATACATACATGATTGTTACGTGCATTCTTTTCCAGATCAGCAAGGGACTCCAATCGTCACGGTGAGCACTGCAATAGGCAAAGATGAAGAGATTTTGCTCAATTATGCGCCGAATCCGGATTTAAGCATCACTACGCTACCGAGCGATGCATACCCGCACTGGCTGAAAGAAGCTGCCAAGCAACGCGCTAAAATTCCGGTATTTTTGTACGAGACGGACATTGGCCATGTGTGTTTCATTGTTCCTGAGCAAGAGCATCCTATTCCTTTGAAGTTAGTGTCATTGACGCACGAAGAGAAGCTTGCGCTTTTGAGCACGGTTAGTAGTGTTACTTCCGATGGATGCGCAACTTCGCAGCCGGTGTCAAGATCTTTATCTATGTCAACAGAGCAGAAAATGAAGTTGCTCAACAGCGTTACTTCTGTTTCAGCTGCAGAAAGTCAGAATACTCTTCTGCGAAGGGCGAGCTCTAGCGTTACAGTTGTGCTGGAAAAATCAAGCTCTAGTAATACGAAGGTAATAAATAAATAAAATCAATCACTAGGTAGCTTCTTATTTGATTTATTTACAGGTACTTGGTTCTGACATCGATACTGACGTGGACCAGAGGGAGGAGCCGCAGAGTAGTCCGGTCAAGTTCAAAGATAATAGTGGGAGACTTTTTGTTCCTACTGGATCTTTGGTAATTCTCTTTCTCTTTTGCTTGCTTGCGGAAGTTGGTAGCTATTGTGGTTTGTTTAGAGCGTTGACGAAGGCGATTCGGATAATGATTCGAAGTGCTACCGTGAACCTACCGATCCTAGCGATACTAGGCTCCCCCCTCTGGTCGACGACGAATATGTTGGTGCGGAATCTAGTATTCTGGGCAACTACAACGAGCTGATGGAATCAAATGAGCTGTTATGTGACCTGATGAAATTGTCACCACTTCCTGTACAACGAGCACGCAAAAATCCCACTCGCCCCTACAAAATGAAACACCGCACCAAAGGAAACGTGAAGTTACAGAGACAGGAAACGCTCAAGAAGTTGTTGGGGATAACCTTCGCAGACCTGGATAGAGAAGTGAAGTCTGTTTGCTGTCAAAAGTGGAAGTGTTACTCATTCATCGACACGCGCGATGTGCTACACACGCGAGCGAAGAACGCAGCATCGTCACTAAGTGAGCTTTACACGTGGACAGCTGCTCAGCTTGAATCCTTCCAAACTAAAATTGGTTCGTTTCAATATATGTACCTAACGGAGGCTGTCTGCAGAACAGCTTGGCAGCGCATCCACGGCATCAGCGACGCAGTTTTATCTCGAGCACACAAGCTTCTTGCCAACAACACGAAGGTCTTTGCCAGAAAGTCAACCGCAATTCCCGAAACAGAAGATCTTGTTGCAATTTTGCTATGTGAAAAATTCGCAAACAGTCATCCCGAGATATGTAGCGACGGTGTATGGAGGCTACAAGAAATGGCTGAGGACGCCGGAGTGCAAAAGTATGTTCGGGACAACTGGAAAGAAGTGTGTCTACGGTACGGAACTTCTAAGAGAGTGAATCCTGATAAGCCTCCAACAGACAACACAATCAACAAAGTTTGGAAAGCGGATTTCTCAAACGTCAAGTTTGTACGAGGTAATATGCATATAATTGATTGATGTTTGAATCGTTAGCATAGCATAGCATTCATCATTACTCACTACATCTTTGTGCTGCAGCGGGAGACTTTTCCAAATGCGACATCTGCACGAGGCTTGCGGTTCGGCATGCCCGAGGTTTCCTGAGTGACACAGCAGCTCAGATTTGGCGCCGCCAGAGCCGCCTTCATCACAAAATTCACAGAACGTGCCGTGTAGCGAGCATGCAACGCAAGAAGGGTGCGCAAGAAGATCTCCATGCTACTGTTATATCTGCAGATATGAAGCCGCCTGTGCGGATTCCATCTTGTCGCCGTGCTGCTAAAGACTTTAAAGGGAAAATGGTCTTTCGCCTGTGTGTCGGTATCAACACTTGTTACACTACCGATACTAACTTTATTTTCACGTACCTGGAAGGCGCAGTGGAGCATGGCGTGAACAGTAATATCACCATGCTTGCATCACTTTTGCATTGGGAGCTTTGGCATCCTCGCACTATGCAAGCTTGGAAGTTATTCCTGGAGTGGGACGGCGCCGGTGATAACACTGCGTGGGCTATGCTAGGCTTTATCGGGCTTAATGTTGTCGACCGCGGTATCCGTTGGCAAGTAGAATCTCATCGCAAGCCACCTGGGCACGGCCATGACGGGAATGATCAGTCATTCAGAGTGATGGATATTGGGTGGAAGAGCACCTTCCTCACAACCAATATCGCTCAAGCTTTGTTAAAACTTATCCTTGCTTTCAAAAAACAAAGATCGACCTTTGTGTTGGTTGTTCTTGCATGTAATTACGACTGGATGACGTATTTCAGTCCATGTATGAACAAAAGCTTCAAGAATTACAACAGGCCTCTGGCCTGGCGCATCACCAAGAACGAGGATCCTGATCAGTTACCGACTGCGGATTTCAAAACAATGGGAGACGCACAGGAGGAATTTCATGGAGAGAAGGATAATCCCCAAGGAGCATCAGTGAAACTGTTCATTCAGCGCCCCGGTATTGTATTATATTATTCCCTTCCCTCCCCCCCCCCCCACCTCACGTGCATGTGTTGTATGTATTGCAATACCGGGGCGTTGGATGTATTGCAGCGGCTGATATGCCTCGCAAGCTTCCTGTGGGATACTTCGTCAACCCACGTTTGAAAAAGGATATTCGATCTTTGAGCAAGTACCTAGAGCCGGACGAGACTGCGCATGTGGAGGAGATGTTGGCGGCTGGGAACCTGACAAGAATCGAAATTGATGGCGACTACTTCGACGGTGGTTTGCCCGGACGCCCTGCTCATATGAAGTGTGGAAAATACAAAGCAGAATTCCGACTGGTTGATGAGCTGCCGATGAATTGGATGGAGTTGCCTCCTAACCGTAAAGAAAAGATAAACGCTCTTACCCATTTGACACCTGACGAGCTTCTTTCTTTACCACGCACATATTTTGTTAACGAGGGAAAGGCTCCCGCTCACCCACGATGGCGCGGTGCACAGGAGCTTACTGAGGAAGAAAAGAGGGAGCAGGACTTGGCTTTTGGAAATGTTGAGCATCCGTGGCGCAAAGTTTTCATTTTACTTACATCGTTTCAAGACAAGCAAGCGTTTGCATCCAGCCAAATGGTAGTCAAGGAACTAAAGGACTGGCTCAGAATGCACGGTGTTGCAACGCAAGATGCCGACCGGAAGCAGTTTAAAAAGGCGCAGCTTGTTGACTCAGCATGGAACCATTTTCAAATCTGCCGCTGCAACTTAGAAGAAGAAGTGGATGCCAAACTAGCTGGTGCTGAACCCGCGCTATCTGAGAACTCTTCTTCTACTACTAGCACAGACAACTCTTCTTCTAGCTCAGAGGAAGAAGAAAACGGTACTAGTGTATGCTATATCTGCAACACTGGTCGCATTTCGTTATTATTTACTGTAGGTGTCTCAGACTCAACTGTGCCGCCACGAGGACGCCAACCAAGCCGTCAGCGCGGACGTCGCCGCGCGCGTCGAGCAGCAGGTCAACGCGGACGCAAGCGTGCGCGAAATTCAGCTGATTCCAAGCGGGCGATGCAATCTCAACGCAGGAACAGTCAGGTGCAAGGCGCAAATCAGCCAGGCCCCAATCCGTGGGATTGCCCTTCCTGTAAGATCCATAACGCTGAAGGTGGAGACAAATGCCAATTGTGTGAGTGGCCAGCAGATGTCGGTAGCTCTGATAGCTCTGACGACAACGACCCATTAATGTAGCCTTGAAATACATTCTAATCAAGGAAATACTGCAACCTTCACATCACACAACCACCCCCCCCCCCCTCCCCCTTCCACTACCCACGTGAATCCCCTATCACAGCGGCGGCAGGGATTTTTTGAAGTAAAAGCAGCTCATAATGTAGGAAAATACTAAAAACAAATAAAACAAAGCAAAAAAACCAAGCTGTGCATTTTTGTCGCTTGTTTCCAGCATAGTCTTGTCGTCGCCGGCATGAAAAAAAAGTGGAAAAATTAGGTGTCAGACCGGTTTCTGTCCACCTCCGGAGGTGAAGTCTAAGTGGTTGACTATTAATAAAAACATGTTTTAATATCATTTTATTATGTTCTGCAACTAAATACTGAATTTCCCTTCATTTGCACAAGTTTTCTGAAAGTTGCTAAAAATCTTGGAAAAATTTCGGAAAAAGTGATACCCCCATCTTTGCCGAATGGTTAGTTACTCTCCCTCTCTCTCTCTCTCTCTCTTACTCTTACTCTCTTTGTTTCTCTCTCTCTCTCTCTCTCTCTTTCTTTCTTTCTCTCTCTCTCTCTCCCTCTCTCTCACTCCCTCTCTCTCTTTGTCTCTTTCTCTTACTCTCTCTCTCTCTCTCTCTCCCCCTTTCTCTCTCTCTCTCTCCCCCCCCCCCCTCTTTTCTCTCTCTTTCTCTCTCTCTCTCTGTCTCTCTCTCTCTCTGTCTCTCTCTCTGTCTCTCTCTCTGTCTCTCTCTCTCTCTCTCTCTCACTCTCTCTCTCTCTCTCTCTCTTTCTCTCTCGCTCTATCTATCTATCTATCTATCTATCTCTCTCTCTCTCTCTCTTTCTTTCTTTCTCTCTCTTTCTTTCTTTCTCTCTCTCTCTCTCTCTCTCTCTCTCTCTCTCTTGTATTACCATTTAGAAATGGAAGTGATCTGTCGCTGAATACATCTTTTTCTGCAATATCAGTTTCAAGGGCATTGCTGTTGCCTGTGAACTCCGAAGTTAATTTGTATTCGTGCGTGTCTCGCGCTGTTGTATGCAGGTTCGACCTCTTCACCATCAACCAGCACGGCACTGACAATGTCCCAGGTGCGTTCTGGTTCGTTGCCTTCGAAGCCAACGTCGCGCGCATCGGCCACACAGTCTTGGTCCAGAGCCAGTGGACGAACCCTGTGCCACTGACGCGTGCGTGGTGCTTGTGGGAGATCCTCTGCACCTCGCGTACTAAAGCCACGTTCGAGATCATTCTGCCGCCCAAGGAAGAACAGAGCCTGCTCAAAGCGCTGGTGACCCAGGAAGGTTTCGATAGCATCGCGGCCATGCTGGCGACCGTGGACGTGGCCAACGCCAAGCGTGGAAAGCGGAAGACCAGAAGAAAATACTCGAGGCCGTTGCCGAGACAGGAGAAGGAATCCATGGTCTTAACAAGGTCCGGAGCTGGATTCTGTTATAGTCACTGTGGTTGTTTTCCTTTGATTATATCAAATGAACGTCAATCCCTTGGGGCCTTGAATTCTCGATTTCTTGGATGATGCGATCAATTTGTCGTTGTTTTCAAATCAAAGCAACACCAGTGTATGGTTTGCAATTCCTCTGGTTAACGTTGCCATAGCTTGCGTCTATCTCCTCCTTCATCCCTTTCCACCAAAATCGCCTCGCTATGAACCAATGAGTTCTTTGTCGACCCGGATGTGCCAGTAAGGGGCAGTTATGGGCTGCGACATATATAAAGCGCCTCAACTTCTCTGGTACCCAGAGAGTCCATTTGTCAGGCTGTGATGCAAATTTGCCATGCTGGCCCTTGTACCACAATAGCCCATCTCTCCACGCCATCTCCTTCATCTGATCTTTGATCTGTGGAGTCTTTTTAAGCTCATTAGGGTTCTTGTATAACGTTATGAGCTCCTTGAACTCCGGATCCGTCGCCTGTTGCTGCCTCCACGCGGTAGGCGAGGCGATATGAATAGTACCGTCCTCCAACCTTACTCCTACCCTTTCCGGGTCTTCATCAAGCTCGCTTCGATTTTCCTGTGGAGGTTCAGTACAGACCTCAGTCGTCTCCTCCTCTTCTTTTATATTCGCCTTCGCGTTCTCGTATGCCTCATAAGACCACTCAGCGTCTTCGAGAACATGCGCCTCACAGCATATGCCATGCTCCGGGCCTTGAGGACTATATCGTAGACCCGTGCGGTCATAACGAACGCCTCTTGCCATCTGCATCGCCTCTATGTGGCTCACCTCGTATACCTTGTCCGTGGACAGGTCCATCATCTCCACTGATGATACGAGAGCCGACACCTCCGACTGAAACTCTAGCCTGGAAAGGCTATCAGCGACTACGTTTCGCTTTCCCGGTAAGTAGACCATCGTGAAATTGAAACATGACAAGAAAGCTTGCCACCGCGCCAAACGGCCGGTTTGTTCATGATTCATCAACCAAAGAAGGTTGTGATGATCGGTCCTAACCGTGAATAGAGGTCCTCCCCACAAGTATTCTCTGAGCCTCTTGAGAGCCCATACTACTGCCAGCCAGTCACGCAACTGCTCAATCACCACCTATCAACGCACACAACGCTTCACAACCAACAGGGAAGTGGACGCATGCATCCCATGCAAAACCACAAAGACACCGCTGAAGGCGAACTTTGGCCTGATCGGTACATTCCCGTTACACGCCGGGATGTTTGAATTTTTACACATCGATCATGTGGGACCTTTCCCCGAATCGGCAGAAGGGTACAGATACCTTCTTATCGCAATAGATCGAGGCACCAATTATGTCTGGGTTGTTCCTGTTAAGGACGCTACAGGCAAGACAACTGCGGAGGCTCTGATCGATAGGATCGTCTCGCAGATCGGAGTGTCTAGAAAGATATGTTCTGATCGAGGTTCTGACTTTAATAATGAAGTCATCGACAGACTATCTAAGTACTACGGGATGAAATGGCAATATGTTACTGCCTATAACCCGAGAGCGAATGGCAAGATCGAGCGGGTACATAGACCTCTCAAAGCCTTGCTTAAGATGTACTGTATGAAGAAGGAGAATCAGAGAGCCTGGGTGGAGGCAGCACCTTCATTTGCCTTTGCAATGAACTGTCTACCCTCATCGGCATTAGGAGGAGCCAGGAGCTCAGTCTCGCCATATCAATTGGTTTACGGCCGAGAGCCTAATATCCCAACCTCACTTCTGCATCCAAAAGACACTTGGGCAGATGAGGATGAGTTGTTCGGGATGAGACTAAGAGCGAAGATGGAGGCGGAACAAATAGTTGCGGCGCACAGGGAGGCGGAGCGCAGAAAGACTGACGCACAAGGAGTGCGACAAGCGCACTTAGATCAAGTCCGTTTCCAGGTTGGGGATATTGTACTCTTGTACCATCCTCCAGTCCCTAAGGGGGTTAGCTCTAAGCTGTTTACCCACTGGAAAGGACCATACCAGATCATGGAACAGATGGGACCTCTGAATTATAAGATCAGGGGTAGAGGGAAGGTGCAGATTGTGAATGTTCGAAGGCTGATCAAATATGACCCCTTCTTACTTGAGGATGAATCCGTTGAGGAGGCGTTGAAACGGATGAAGGAGGACTTCAAAGAGGTACCGCCTATACAGAAGGAGGATACCTTAGAGGAGGAGAATGCCTATCGGGCACCTGTCACGGAGAAGGAGGAGACCGAGAAGGAGACTAAGGAAGACTCAAACCGCAAAAGCGCGGCGGGGACTCAGTCTAAAGCCCCCATAGTCCGCGGCGGTACGAAGGAGAAGTTCACGGAGGCGCAGAGGAGGAGAGCGCAAAACGATCTCATCTTCGACCAACCGAGGAAGGTGACAAGGTCGACGCGAGCGACGGATGTCCATGGAGGAGGAGGGGAGAAGGACACTAACCCGAACGCGGGTAATGTGGACATTCGACATGTGCGATGGAAGGAAGGAGAGGCGATTGCGGCCATCAAGTGGGTCCGAGACGCTTTTTATCTGTTGAGACCGGCAGAATCTCATGTTGCCGATGACACTCTCTCAGATCTTTATCTCATGCGAGCTGTGGCGGTCCCGCAGACTACACGGGCAGCACGGACATCGAAGAGATCCTTAGCAGCAAAAACGATACAACCGGTACTCCATTTTTGGAGAAGCATGGACCCTGTTGAGGATCCAAAAGCTAGACAATATTTACCGGTGTACAAAGACGCGAAAAATCTCGAGACATGGGATGATACTATTACCCTTCGAGACAAAGACCACACTGCGTGGACTATTCAGTCACTGCCTAGAGGAGTGCTTGACATTCCTTTTGACTTATCTTTGGGCGCCATCCCTAACAAAATATGGGACATTCTGGAGGAGTCGAAGTTTGACTTGACTTTTGTTGGCGGCCCGCCACCTGGCGACGAAGGCAGTAAGTGACATTTTTTTCTTTTATCACGCGTCGGACGTTGAAAGCTGCATGTGGATTAATCTCATAGTGCCCATGTCAGATCATGTCTTATTAAAATGTTTTTATACCATTGTTGTTACTCGGCATTTTTATCGCAACATATGAGTGCGAGGGTCAATCGGCAAATGGATACGACACCGTATAAGGGGATCGCTTGTGAGTTTAGCGATGGTGTTCCTGGTACGACCCTGCTTCAAGTATCCAGGGTGATGTTCTCAAAAAATGTTCTCATAGTAGACATATTAAATTTTTTTCTTTGGATATACTTAATATCGTCATACCAGCACGGTCCGTCTCTACTTGTGTCGGCATATCGCATGGTCGGGCTCACTCACCCCGGCTTTGGATATAGTTATTAGGACTGGCCCCCTAGTACTATATTAAGGTAACTGATTGAAAACAAGGGTATGTTATTAAAAGACAATGTATTTACTGATCGGAAGTGTTTTTAGAGAAGGAGAAAAAATTATAATGCTGCTTTTATTTTAATCGTAATACTATTTGTTCTTGACATACTGCCTCAGGATTAAGTTACGGGGGGGACAACGAGTGTGGAAGGAGGAGTTTTTTATTTATTTACAAAAAATGAGGCTAGAGATTTACAGTTGACGCGTGTCTGGTGTATGCGTTTTATTTATCCACTGCACCGTCTATCCGTGGGTTAATGCACTTAGTTGCGACACCCCGTAGCGTTTGTGCAGAAAAGAAATCAACATTTATATGACGAAAATATTGCATATTTCCGTCATAAAAACGGGAAGGGGTACTGTAGGCATCACCCCCCGGATAGCCGGTAAAAAGTACCCTTTTTCTGGTGTCAGGTGCACCTAGTTTTTTCATATTATTTTCAATATCGTTTGGCCGGATTTGACCTAATGCCATTTTAACCTTGGTCTGTTGCAGTTTTCTTTTCGGCTTCACTGAGCTAATATAACGAGACATCATTCTCTTTTGGGGATTTGTGTCTGGTTGTATTACCGACTTTTTATTGAGCTATCTTCGGGGATTGTAACAATCCATTTGCTTGAGAAATAGTTTCTGTTCCATTCATTTCTGTATTGTCTTTTATTTTGTTGAACTTGTTTGTCATTATATTTCTTCCACACTTCATATTTAGGTCTTATGTTTTCTTCATAAAATCTATTTGCTTCTTCCAATGCTTGTTCTTCGTTTCTTTTTCCGTTAATACAAAAAGTTTTTTTACTTTTGTTTTGTTTTCTTCTCCCCATCTTACAACTACACTTGGAGACTTTTCATTGTTCATAACATACACACCTCCTTTGTTTATTTTCTTTGGAATATCTGTCATTTTCTATATGTGTTATAAATCTATGTCTATAATATAAAATTATTTTTATAACAACTTATTTATTGCGAAGCTACGCTTGCAAAGCGTATCCGTTTCCACTATTTAATATCCGTTGCCATTTTGTCCCGGCTGGCCGGCGTGTCCGCATTGCACGCGGAGCGTTGCAATGTGTCTCTGGTGGCAGGGGTGGTATGTCGTGAAAAAGTGTGCCGAAGTGCGACAAAAAAACTGAAACTAACGACGGAGAAAAAAAGCAAAAAGCTGCGTCGCACAAAACGAACGATCTGTCGCATTGAAGTATTGGCTGATGAATTCTATTTTACTTTTGTTTTTTGTTCCGGGCTCAATTTCCTTTTTTCCTTTGTATTTCCTTTTTGTCCCTGTGCGGGCCGGCCGGTGTGTGTCTCTGTGGTGTGGTGGGTATGTCTTGAAAAAGCGTGACGAAGTGGCACCCATTACTACTGTGAGAATTTTACGGAATAGTGAATTTTGAATGCTGTGTGCTTGCTTTTTTTTTTTTTTTTCTTGGTCCGTGCATCGCAGAAAAAGTTAGCACAACTTTTAGCAAGCAATGCCGTTTTTGAACGGGCGATCACGGCAAAAAAAGTTCATCCCCATCTACGGAAGGTAGCGGTCAAGCTTCATCCCCATCTACCGAAGTTAGCGGACGCGTACCAGGGCCAAAGTGACACATCCGGTACCAAAATAATGACCCCTGGAAAAAAACCAGTGGATGCAAATTCGGCGAATGGCGGTAAAAACTTCAGCTATTATTCGACTGTTAATACGGTCAATCTGTGACATCAAATGAATTTTTTGTCCCAAGTACGGGTGAAAAAACAGTAAAATGGAAAGAGAGCATCGTCGGCCAAACGTCCGAAAACACGCCGTCCGATAGAAAATCCATTTTGCTGCGCAAGCTTGCAAAAACTTCATTTCACAACATACCATACATCCCATGAGCTCTCTCCCCTCTCTCCTAGGTCTTTTGTGTTTAAGCACAAAGACCTAGATTGTGCAAGATATTGTGCATGGAATATGCGTGATTGTGCATGAGATGAGAAGCATTATGTGCAAAATTGTGTGAGATGTGTGTGGATGTGTGTAAATGTGTATAATTTCTCATCCCTCACTCACCGCCCCCAAACGAGAAGACATCATGTAAATGGGTGGGTGGGTGGGGGTTCTTGCCTTTCCTAAAACCCAAACTAAAAGCACTTTTGTATAAAACAAAAAATGCAAATCTGAGGGGGATAGGAGAGAGGGGAGAGAGCTCATGGGATGTATGGTATGTTGTGAAATGAAGTTTTTGCAAGCTTGCGCAGCAAAAGCGTCATTTCACAAATAACCATATCAGACAGAGTGGGCCGGTAGTGACAATCAATTGAGTTCACTTGCAGAGTTTCTCTGCGCAAATAAAGAAGCGGGAACTATTGTTCCCGCTCGAAAATTTGAAGATTATAACAACAATCCTGCCAGGCCTGGAAGAAATGCAGACAAATTGCCTATATTCCCTCAAAAATTGCCTTTTTGGGTTCAACTGGAAATTTTTTTAGGCTGACTAGAAATTAGGAAAAGGCTCATCGAGCTGTTTGCTGCTGAAAAATATTATTTTTGCTTGTGCTTTGGCATAGTCCATGATACATTCTTTCTGTCCACGATAAGATCCTAAATTGTGAATAAGTAGCTTTGCAACGTGTGTAATACCCCGAAACTAAAGCAGCAATTATAGACGGATAACAAATCTGATTATCAATGTATCTTCGTTTCTATGCCTGTATTCTGCGCGTTCGTACCGTGTGTCCTTTTTCCAGTATGCAAACATTAGTCTGTGTATGTTTGCATCCTTATTGTTGTCGAGATTTTTCTTGTTGGTCAGTTTTATGTCCTAGTAGATGTGTGTGGTGTAAGTGTTTTGTATGTCGGTTCCCGTAAATATTCTTGTAATCCATTGTAGTGTATCTGGAATCGATGAGTATTTCATTGATATCGTTTTCGCTGTGAAGAAAGTGGTGTAATTACAAGTTATGTTATCGACTTTAAATTTAGTGTTCATTTTTCATATTCATTTTTCATATTCATTTTTCATATTCATTTTTCATATTCATTTTTCATATCTAATTTTCACACTCATTTTTCATATTCATTTTTCATATTCATTTTTCATATTCATTTTTCATATTCATTTTTCATATTCATTTTTCATATTCATTTTTCATATTCATTTTTCACATTCATTTTTCATATTCATTTTTCATATTCATTTTTCACATTCATTTTTCATAATTCAATAAACTGGCTAAATAAAACATTTCCGATAAATGTTGATGAATTCGGTAATATTAATATGGGCGGGTATTTGAACATAACAGGAGTAAATTTGCTAAATACCAAAGATGTTGATGAATGGATATTTGAGCATAATGATAATAATAATAAAGTTTCAGCAGGTGGAAGTATAGATAGCCACAGCGATGTGACAATAACAGGCTTCCCCGCAGATAATCAATTACTCATTTATAGCACAGGACAATGGAGAAACACTACATCACCCTTTCTTAGATTAGACTGCACTGCTAGTATGACTGGAGCATTAAATATGGGTGGTTATGCTATTTCAGGGGCTTCTAAGTATAATGGAATTAATCTCGCTAATATCGCAGTTGATGGTTCGGTGGTCAAACTAACAGGAGACCAAACCATAGGAGGAATTAAAACATTTAGCATTATAATAAATGCGAGTGCGGGGATTGATATGAAAAGTCAAAACATTACAAATGTAAATCAACTAAATGGCAGGTCTATCACAACTTGGCTATCAGAGCACGATACGAACACGGCGAAAGTGTCGGCGAGTGGAAGTATTGATACACATAGCGATGTGATTATAACAACAGCATCAGATAATCAACTACTCATTTATAGCACTGGACAATGGAGAAACACAAAGTCGCCCTTTCTTTGATTAGACGGCACTGCTAGTATGACGGGAGGACTAAATATGGGAAATAAAAATATAACAAATGTAAATCTTGTTGATGGTGTGGATGTTTCTGTTCTTGATACTTCGGCAGTTAAAACCTCAGGAAACCAAACCATAGCAGGAATTAAGACATATAGCAGTGGTGTTGAAATTACTGGGAATTCATCGTTTTTAATTCTACCAGTAATATCGGGTCAATTGCTAGTTTGGATATGAAAACAAATACGTATTATAATTTTGAAATTTCTGCGAAAAAAATAAGTTTTATTATTGATGGAACGATTGTTTCGTGGTTTAATGCTACTGGCTTAGATTGTAATAGTAGTCGGATTGTTAATCTAGGAGCACCACAAAATGCGAATGAAGCGGTAAATAGGCCATATCTGGATGATAATTGTGTAAAACTAACAGGAGACCAAACAATAACAGGAATTAAAACATTCAACGGGACGAGCACTGTGATAAAATATCTAACTTTAACACAAACTGCAGATTTTAATAATCAAGAAATCATTAATGGTGGAAATATAACATATAATGGGGCAAGGATATTAAACCAAAATGGAGGAGATATATTCTTTTCACAGACATCAGGTGATTATCAATATTTCTTATTTACTCTAAATACTGCTACAAGTGGAACCGCGAACCAAAGGGGTTATGTATTTACGAATGTAGCATTTGATGTAAAAGGAGCGGGTCTTTATATTTCAAAACTTTTGGATAATAAAAGTGCTTCATCTGACATTGTCCGTTTTAACAATGCTGGTGGTATGCGGTTTTATGGTGCTTTGGATATGAACTCAAACAACATAACAAATGGTCGAACAATAACAGGAACAACAATTACTTCAACCGCAGGCATGACTACAACAACATTAACGGTGAGTGATAAAATAACAACAGCACTAGGCAAACCGATAATCATTGGAAACACAACAAAAGGAATAGGTACGACAGCGGGTTTGAACTGTATGGGACTTTTAATAATAATACTGCTGGAGCACACATACAAGCGATTACAACAGAAGATATATATCCTACATTTGGACTATTTAATTTAGGACATAATAGCATAAATATGGGTTTTGATGCTTATTTAGATGGCGCAGGATGGAAATCAAGTTATGCGAGTTCAAACTTTTTAATTAATCAATTTTCCAACAAACTTAGATTTTTGTATGATAGTGGGAAAAGTGTTGGAACTGCTGTTCCTTGGTCTGTGGCTCTTGAACTTGATACAGCAGGCTTATTAACAACAAAGGCAACAACGGCGAGTGGATTAATAACGGCGAATGCGGGAATTACATATTCTGGGTTGCTAACGACCACAACTAATAATGGAGCGAAAATAGGAATTCAAGGACAAACAGACGGGACGAATGCGAGAGGAATATTTGTATGGGATACTGCTGATTCAGCATGGGGGATTTATATGTCTCAGTCTGGAGCAAATAAAGCATTAAATGGAGGAACAGCACCAGCAGGAGGAGTAGGCGGAGGATTAACTTCTTATGCTATTAGATTTAGAGTGAATAATTCTTCAACGAGTGGGTTCATATGGGAGAATAGTTCAAATACTGCTTTAATGTCTTTGAAAGCAAGCGATGGACAATTATGGGTATTGTCTTATCCAATTAAATATTCAGACAGGAGAAAAAAAGAAGATATAAAGGAATGCTTAGGCTTAGATTTTATTAATAAGTTAAATCCAGTCTGCTATCGTATGATTGATGATAAAAAAAAATGTAGGACTGGCTTAATAGCACAAGAATTAGAGGACATACTAACAGAAATGAATATGCTAGATTTTGGCGGTTTTATAAAAGAAACAATTATGGTTCCGTGTCCAAAGCAAAGAAAAGAATGCGAATTGAAAGGTGTGAGTGTTAATCCAGAAGATGTTAAATGTGTTGATAGTGGTGATGTCAGTTATGGTATAGGTTATTCCGAGTTTATCGCCCCGTTAATTAAAGCGGTTCAACAATTATCAGAAAAGGTAGTTAATTTAGAAAAAGAAAATAAACTTTTACTTAATATACTACAAGACCAAACCAACCAATTAGCAGAAATACAAGCAGTCGTTTTCCCTTGATATTTATCAACTTCACTCTCATTCGCTTCGCTCATTCTCGTTTGTTGATAAACATCGAAAACCGATTTATTTATTTTCAAATAAAGAAAAACGATGTTTTAGAATAAGTGAGAGTGCGGAGCACGAAACCCAATTCTAAAATATCATGTCAAACAATAATACAACTAGACTTCACAGACCACCGCCTATTATGGATATGGATGGCGAACTAACTCCCGAATTAAAGTCTCGTGTTATTGAAGTAGAACTAAAGACTGAGGAAAAAAAAGTAGAGCACGAATTGGAAGATAACTGGAATTGTTGTTGTATAAAAAACAGACCGACCGACAGCCGACTTATTAAATATTTATTTCATTGGGTATCATTATTGCCATTATAACCCTTTGTATCGTGAGGCTATCTGAAAAGAACTTGCCTTGTGAGGTTGCTAATACTTATGTCGGAATTATGACTTTACTCATAGGAATTTGCCTTCCATCGCCTTCTCCAAGTAAGAAGTGAGCATTCGTATAAATATATTTTATACCAAGAACTATCGCCAGCACACATTAAAGGCGGGGCATCATCCCACCCAATACACATATCACTAAAAGGCTTATACACACATTTAAATTTAGTTTCTATTCCTTGCTTTATACAATAAGCACACGCATCTCGTTTTGTTTGATTTGCTCTGCTATAAAAGTCGCCTGCTGTCCGACCTAACACAGAGCATACAAATAATAATATTAATAACATTTTTTATATTATATATTATATAATTTATGAGTGAGTTCAAATACCAAAAGATTATTTTCTGAGTAATGATTTTGTGGGTAAATCATTTAACAAGAACATTCAAATGTCATTTACACCCACCAAAATGAATGTTAAGTTTATTCACTACTATAACGACCAAACAGAGACAAAAACCAGAATTCTTTATATGGACAGAATTGGAATTATCGGCACATTCGCAGATAGTAATATAGCAAACATTTCAAATCTCAGTCATAATTTGGGTGTCGTTGGATCGACAGACGGACAATATACATTTAAAGTCCTTGAAACTGACAGCGGAAATATTGATACAGGAAATTTAGCGGGAAGAATTGTTATCGCTTTGGAATTTTTAGGGTAGGTGAAACCTACCCAGAATGTTGCGAATAAATTCACAACGAATTTTTGGCTTAGAATATATACAATGGAGAAGTTGAATAACGTGAAGGTGAAACCAGTGAAGCAGGATGGTGAAGGTAATAAACAGGCGAAAGGTTATAAATTATTTAATGAGTCCTATTCCAATATATTTCTACTCGCCCGTAAGAAAAGTGGAAAAACAACAGCACTCTTTGAAATACTGAAACGAACTGCCGACAGAAAAACCCGTATTGTCATCATCGCTTCAACGATACACAAGGACTACATTTATAAAGTAATGGTAAAGCACTTTAAGAACAGGGGAAACCCGATGGCAGTATATACCTTTCTCAAATCAGATGGTGTGAATGTCATTGATTATGAGTTAGACAAACTGAACAAACCAAACGAAGAACAAGAAGGTGAAATTAAACAGGATGATAAAGAACCGATGGAGAAACCGCAATTTCTTTATTTTGGAAAAGAAAAGAAACAGATAAAGGAGGCACCAAAAGAACGACCGAGTAAGTATATTTCGCCATAGGTTGTTTTTGTCTTGGACGATTTAGGAAGTGGATTAAGAGACAAGTCCGTAAGTGATTTGTTAAAAAAGAACAGACTATAAATCAAGGTGATTATGCCAAGCCAGTATCTGAATGACCTACGACCAGAGGCCATTAAGCAGTTACATTATTTGTTAATCTTTCCAGGCCAATCTCAGGACAAAGTGGAACTCGTGTATAAACATCGTGATTTATCTTTTGATTTTGATTACTTTCTGGAAAAATATCACGAAGCAACAAAGGAACGATTTAATTTTCTTTATGTCTCAAGTGTTGATGATGAGTTAAGAAAAAATTTTGATTATCGCTTGCGATAATGATATTTATGAGCATCGCTTTCATTCGCTACGCTCATTTTCACTCGCTCATAAACATCGAAAAAACGATGTTTGTAAAACACACGAGAGCGGTAGCGGAAGTGTGGATTTACAAATATCATTGAAATAATATTTTTTATAATTGTTTTTCTGTATTATATATGCCAGTATCACCAGTGATAATTTCACAACCATCAGGATATAACATCGGATACAATCCATCAATGCCACAGAAGGGAGGTAAAAAGAAAACCAAGAAGAAGGGATGTGGGCAAAAGGGGGGAAAGATTAACTGGGCAAAGGTAGG
This sequence comes from Paulinella micropora, assembly GCA_019918135.1. NCBI lineage: Eukaryota > Cercozoa > Imbricatea > Euglyphida > Paulinellidae > Paulinella > Paulinella micropora. The sequence goes on along the minus strand of WBZZ01005886.1, from coordinate 17,047 downwards.
AAAAACGGCCTTGGCTGTTAATAAATTCTTTCGCGATAATAAGGTAATCTCTAGAACTGCGGGAGCATTGAGTAGCATTGGGGTGCCTTACGCAGGTAGTGTTAGTGCTACAGCATCAAAACTCGGATATGGTAAGCAACGAGGAGGGGCTGTAAAGTTTCGCTGAAAATATTTGACAATTTCACTCTCATTCGCTTTGTTCATTCTCGTTTATTGTCAAACATCGAAGGGTTAGTTAATGAAATGTAATTCTAAAATATCATAGTCCATTATTTTTTCTAAAATAAAAAATAGATATTTAATAATAAGCGGGAATGCGAAGCATGAAGCGCAATTCTAAAATATCACGCAATTCTAAAATATCAAAGGCAAAAGTCCGTCCACCGCGGGTTTATAGGAATAAGAGCGGGAGACCATATATTATCCAGAAGGGTAAAAAATATTATCTTAATTTCGGTAAGAAAACAAATGATTTAAGCACATTACAAATCGTTAAACTTTTTATGAAATATATTGGTAATAAGCCACGGGAGCGTGGCATTACTCCAAAGTCGCAAAGGGCTAGTCGCAAACCAAGAGAAAATATAATCAAATCTGATTTCAATCGTCTTGAACACGAGAACCGAAACCAGATACAAAGCAACTTACAAAAGAAATATCAGTTAATACATGACGAGGAAGCAAAGGAAAAAAAGAAAAGGGATGAGATAGAAGAAGAAAAGAAAAGGCTAGAAAGAAAAGACATAGCAGATGCTAAGGAAAGACAAGAGATAATGGACAGGGAACATCAAAGAGAACTGGCGGAGATTGATGAACGACAAGAACAAAAAGCCAGAGAACTAAGAAGGGAGCAAAAACTCATAGACGATGTAAAATATGAAGAAGACAGAAAAAATAGAATACAAACATTACCACCGCCGCCACAATATCAATATATTATGCCACCACAACATGGACCACAAGCACCACCATTAGGAGCACCGCCACAAGCACCACAATTAGGAGCCCCGCCACAAGCACCGCCATTACCTAATTTAGGAGATGAAGCACCATTGAAAACAAAAGAACAATATGAGGAACAAAAAAAGCACAAGCAGAAAGATATTGAAACACTGAAATTAGCAGGATATACAGATAATTTCATAAAAAAGATGAGTCGTAAATACTTACAAAAAGCCAGTCAAGATATTCAGACGGCTATAGCCACAGCGACATCTTTAGAGGAACAGAAAAAGTTAGCAGAAGAATATAAAGAAAAACTTAAAAAAGAAGAAAAGAAAGCAGAAGAAAAGGGTAAGCATTTTGAAAATTTACAAATTAATCAATTTTTAATCTCTGGATTTTCAAAAACTTATCACCCAAACATTACTATAAAAGAGTTAGCACATTAAAGAGACTAGATAGTGATGGACATAACAAATTAAATTACAAAGACACTTCAAAGTGGATAATTAACATGATTAAAAGGTTTAATATTGATGTTGGAAATGAAAAGGAAAACGTGAAAAGAAAAGTAGCGGATTATGCTAGATATGAAGAGTTTATGGGGTATCTCCAAAATGTTGGAGATGTTAAACAAAAAGGGACTGGAGCGAAGACATTAGAAGAATTAATTGATAAGGTATTTTCAATAAAAATAATTAAAAAAAATCTATCCCGCAATGATTGGAGGCACACAATGAATAAAAGGGACTTTGTAAAAACTCTAACTAGCAAAATGACTATAGACCCAAATGTAGATAAACAGGTTTCAAATGATTTGAACATTGACGAGGGAATGCCACCAACTACCATACCCACGAGTGTCGCGGAGATGCCGCTACCACCGTCTGCGACTACCGAGCGGATCGTAAACATCGATGGGGCGAGTAATATTGAAAAAACCATAGACGATGTTCATCAACAAACGGGAAATCTGCCGAAGGCAGATAGGAGTGTAGTTGATGAATATCAGCAGGAGGGTGAGGGAAGGGGACTAATGACTAATGAAATAGACGACATAATGAAAAAAATATGGATGGTATCTCGGAGCAATAGCAAGTGATGAAATCTACAAGTTGAAGCCCGGAAGCAGAAAGCGATACGGATTTATTATGAATTTGGACAATCACAAGCAAGCAGGCTCTCATTGGATCGCCGTATGGATAAGTCTAGATAAAGACAGGAGTGTTGAAGTGTATGACCCTTTAGCACTTTATGAGCCAACAGAAGACTTTCAACAACAAATGAAACAACTAATAGACAAAAGTCACCCCGATAGTTATTTATTAATAAAGGTTAATCAAGTAAAACAACAATCAAACACTTCAGACACGTGCGGTTGGCATAGTATGAGATTTTTAATGGAGCGAGCGAAAGGCAACAGGTTTAAGTTTGCTAGCGGTTATACAGACCTTAAAGAAGAAGAAGCGGAAAAATTAAAAGCACAGAATGGGTATGGTTTCGACACCTATTTGTAAAAGATAGTTATCAACTACACTCGCAACTCCCGTTTGTTGATATCCATCGAAAACAGATTAATTTTTTCAAAATAAAAAACGATGGTTTAGAAGAGGGAGTGCGACAGCACGAATCGCAATTCTAAACTATCAAATGGACTATAAGGGAGGAAGAAGTTCGGGTATTTACTATATCAACAGCAAAAACCGAATAAATGGCACAGACAGCGACTTTACACACGAAGTCAACATGAAGGACTTAGACAATCCCACACATTGTAAAATTCTTCATATCTATGTGCCGAAGTCATATTACTCTGTGGCTTCACCATATAATACTTTTACTCTTACCGAAGACGGGTATGAGGCTTTAATTACGATACCTGAGGGAAACTACACAATGAACAATCTAAAAAATAAGTTGTCGGAGGTGCTAACCGCAGACAGCCCAAATAATTATACTTATGTTGTATCCAGTAATAATACCAACATAGACCCAGAGGATGGTAAATTAACATTCAGTGTGTCAGAGAATAAAGGAATTCAACCGCGGTTTATATTTGATGATGATACCCGCATTCACGAGGTTATGGGTTTTGATAGAAACTCAACACATTTCTTCGCTAATGATTTTATTAAATCGCCGAATGTAATTATTTTAACTGGTAAAAAGACTTTATACCTTCAATCAGACTTAGTGGGGAAAGGAGATAATCACGTGCTACAAGAAATATACACTGCCAACGAAATTCCAATTGGAGCCGTTATATACGACGGAAGTGGGTCTGAGTATGGTAAAAATTATCCGCCAGTTCAAATAATGTGTATTGGTTTTATCTTACAGACGAAAATGATCAGGCTATAAATCTTAATGGGTTAGGTATTGTTATGACATTATTAATTTACAGAGAGACAAATTATTTTAATTTATTTACATCATTTTTCAATTTGTTAAAGGTCAGATATTCATAAATCCGCACTTTCATTCTCATTCTTGATAATCTCAAACATGTTTGAGATATTTATGAACATCGATTGTAAGTAAGTTAATATCAATTATTTATTTAAAAAAAAATAAAATAGATGTTTTAGAATATACGAGAAATCTGTTGAAGACAGATAGAAGTGAAATTCTAAAATATCAAAAACAAAATGCCAACTCAACACGGAGGCGAACTAGACTTTTCTAGAACTGACTACATCAGTGCTTCGTATCGTTTGAATAAACTAACTCCGCGAGAAGGCGCGGGAGCTATTACTGTTACTACCGCAGGAGGACAAGAAAGCAACTTTGACCTTATCAGCAGGCCATTTAACTTAGCCCGCTCTGTCTTGAGCTTTACTTATGCCCCACCAGCAATCGCTGCGAACTATAACAAATGCTATATGGATTGTCTGGCTCCTATTAGACAAATTCAACTTCAAACCCGTAGCGGTGTTTATCTGTGCGATGTAAATGAAGTTGGTAATTTTACAAAGATTGTTTGGAAGGCAGAGACTTCTATGAAGGACTTTCTGACACTTGAAAACCACGATAATGGAAGTGGTGCTGGATGTATGCTTCAAAAGTGTAATGCTGGAAAGATTGTTGTCGGTAGTAGAGCAGAAAGGCACGCAATTAGTGCTGCAGTAGCCTACGATACTGCTAGGGATGCTATTCAAACATACTACAAAGTGCCTAGTGTAAATACTCGTCGCCACGATGATACCGCTCTCGCTGATAGCACTGCTGGAACCTATAGCCTTGTTAATGTTGAATATAATGAGGCTAAGCATTTCTCGGCTGGTGCTGCTACTGCTGCTGAGCCTTCTATTGCTGTTAAGATTAATCTCGGTATGCTTTACAATACCATTTTCGCCCTTGATAAGACTATTATGTTTCCTGAGATTTTGAATATGAGGATTGTATGGCAACAGACCCCTAAAATTTATTATTACAATAACGATGCTTTTTCAACGGGTGGAGGAGTGCTTGTTGCTGCCGCTGGTAATGTAACTGTTTCTAGTCTTAACTTGTTCCTTGCTGTAGAGACTAATCCCGATGTCATTCAATCAATTCAACAAAAGGTAGCGAGTGCTGAAGGTATGAGTTTTAATATTGATTATCCTTATGTTTATAAAATTCCATCGCACAATCCACTACACAAAACATTATTCTCCGCTTTGATAGGGGGCACGGCAAAAGGTTGAAGAAAATTTATCACACACTCTTTCACAACACTGAAAACAAGAATACCGCTTATGATATTGATAACAGAAATACTGCGAAAACTACCAGTTTCCACACCACACTTGACGGAGCACTTCAAGAATTTGAAATATATCCCGCTAGTTTTGAAGATTATATGTGCTTGAAACCTAAGCTTGAAGGTTCTGTTTTGATGAATTCAAATGTGTATCAATACAACTGGTTCTGGGTTGATACTTGGGATAATACCCGTCCGCTGTGGAGCAAAGACCAAAATGCAGTTAGCGGGCTTGACCTTTCCAATGAGAGGCGATGGGAGTTCATTAGCACTACACAGAATAATGCTCATCGGCACGTAAGTGTAGTAATCACTCAGCGGGAGGTTCAGGTTAAGGCAAATATAATTTCCATTTCATAAATATCTCAAACATGTTTGAAATTATCAGCCAAAATAAATTTTTTAAAAATTTAGATTTATTTTTTTTGTTTATATAAACGACATTTGTGAATTTTGCGAAAGTCGAAGACGAAAGCAAAAGATCACGAATGTCTCACCAGAGAAACTTAGTCGCAGAAAATCCTGACGGCGAATTTATAAATGTCAGGGTCGGATATGATGGACACGTTGAAACAAATAATTCAAAAACCGCTTTTGGCGAAGCAGTAGTAGGTCAATTAACACCAGTTTTACAAGAAATCTTTCCATATACCATTAATACTAGGATATGGACAAAAACAGAAACAAAATCGTCCGTGTCATTTTTGAATAATATGGCTGAATTGAAAACAACTGCTGATGCTACGGCAGATGCTAGACTGGTAAGTAAAAGGAGAATAAAATATAGAACTGGAACAGGTGTCCTCGCCCGCTTTACTGCTCTATGGACAACGGATGATACAAAAGATTACTATTCATATATTGGAATAGGAAATGAACTCGTTGATGGATTTTATTTCTACAAAAATAGAGCAGGAATGAATATTGCACATATTAAAGGAGGTGTCGCAGATTATATTGACCAGCAGATTGGAACGATCCGTGCGATGGAACTTCTGCTATGCCAGACTTAGACTGGAGCACAGGAAATGTATTTCAAATTCAATTCCAATATTTAGGTTTTGGTGCTATTAAGTTTTATATTGAAAATCCCATAACAGGACTATTTCAATTAGTTCATATGATTAAGTATGCGAATGCTAATACTGGTGTAAGCCTGCGAAATACGACATTACCTTTTACAGCATTAATGAGAAATGATGCAGCGACTGGAATACAAACTCTTAAAACAGCGTGCCAGTTTATTCATTGAGGGAACTAATACGATAAACACAAGTATAACAAACGAAGTGGAAGGAAGTAAAGCAGCAAACACCACTGAAAGTCCTATTATTAGTATAAGAAACAAAGCGGTATTTGATGCGGGCGGTGCTAATTTAACAAATTATTCAAATGTTTATCCAACTTTGATAAGTATTACAAATGAAGATAGTAAGTCGTGTGTAGTAAGAATGGTATTGAATGGGACACTAACTGGCGCAGGTTTTGCAGATGTTGATTCTAAGTATTCAATTGTAGATACTGACACAAAGGCGAGTGCTATCGCAAACGGAACAACAATTTTTAAACTTTACGTAAATTCTCAATCAACTCAACAAATAAATCTTAGAAATTATGATATATATTTGACTCCTAGTGATGTATTGACTTTTACACAAAAATCCGTTGGAACTGCCAATAATGGTTCAAATGTTAATCTTATCGCTAATTTCGTAGAAGACCATTGATGTGGATGGATGGACGGAGTATTTTTATGTTAAATATAAACTCCAACCATTATATAAAATGAACTACAACAAATATCAGAATGGAAAAATCTACAAACTTATCTGTAATAAAACAGGTGAGGTGTATATCGGAAGCACGATTAAAACATTAGAGCAGAGAGTTAAATCTCACACATACAATTTTAATCAGTATAAACGAGGTGAGACAAATTACACTTATTCGTTTTCAATTATAGAAAAGAACGACTATAGGATTGAATTGATTGAGGCTTTCCCTTGTGATAGCCACCTTGAATTAGAACAGAGAGAAGGATACTGGATAAGACATACAAAGTGTATAAACGATAATTTTAAAACTGGTATCACAGTCCCATGTAATCAGAACAAAAAAGAATACAATAGACAGTACAAAGAAATTCATAAGGAGAGATTGAGAGCCCATAATCTAAAAAAAGTTGAATGCCCTTGTGGAAGACGAATTGTTCATTCACACAGAAAAAGACATAAACATTCTACATATCATTTAAAATGGGTTATAAGATGTCATAATGAACTAAATCATTTGTAGAAAGAAAAATAATAATAATAATAATAAAAAAACGGAATGTGATGTATCATCAGAGATATTTTTTACCGCATCTTTGTTTTTAAAATAAGGTTGTTGAATTAAATATTCAAGGTATGGTTTATCAATCTTAGCGACATCTTCAATTTTCATTTTTTTATACTTACCATATTGAAGAAAAATATCAGTTTCATTTTGTGCTATCTCTTCGCCTACATTAGCCTTTATTTCGGTATTTCCAGTCTCTTTTAAATCAGTTGTCTTAAAAGGTGTGCTTTCTTCTTTGTCTGTTATGGCAAATGTTGATTTATCTTGCAAATCAACATTGGATGGTATAACTACTTTCACGTTGTCGTCCCTCTGCTTGTATTGTTCATAGAAAGAAATAATGTCAGGTTTAGTCCATTTAATTGTTGGCTTTTTTATTTCGCTGTCAATGTTCCATTTTTCAATTTCGTTCAAATAGTCTTGTTTTGTGTTAAGGTCGGTCATCTTATATAATATATACCATAAAATAATTTTTATCAAATATATTTTTTTACTTCACTTTTAATGTCTGTAAATTTCTCAAACCACGGCTGTTTCATAACCCATTCAAGATATGGCTTATCAATAAGCGCGATATCTTGAAAACCTTCTTCCCGCGATACTTACCAAATGGAAAAATATCCCTTGGCTTGCCTGCCCGTGCATTTTCAATCATTTGGATTTCGTCAGTAATTATCTTTTTAACATCGATAAGAGAAAATGTTTCTTTTTTATTTTCAATTGAAAGTTTTTCAAACTTCTCGCATAGTCTGGTGAGGGTGGTCATAGTATAGTATAGGGATATATACTTTATAGAAAAAATTGATTAATTATTATCATTAATTTAGGAGCGGATATGGAAGCCATGCGGGATACTATCATTTTCGTTCATAAACTCGCGTCCGCACCATTTATTCTCATTAACTTTCTTTTTTATGTTTGTAGTATGAACTATGCTGAAATGGTTAATGTTTTGCTGTTTGCTATTTCGTGATAAATGAATTTTCTTCATTTGAAAATCTCTAACATTTTCAATGCTTTCACCTAAATCCATCTTTTCATATACTTCTGGATTTAATCCTTTTGAATTCAACCCCTTACCTCTGAGATGGTAGTATCTCTTTTTTACTCCTTCATTTTCGTAGCATTCAATTATATGAACTCCTTTGTCTTTATGTTTCAAGTCATTCTTAGTAAGGTAAGGGAGAAAGGCTTCATTCGTTGTAAATTCTAACATATACAATTTAGGAGCAATCCATATTCCTCTTATTGTCTTACAACAATCTCCTAAGTCGTCTGTTATTCCACCAAGAGATTTATCACCAAGTCTTTTGATTAGTTTGGCGAACATAACATGCAACACTAGACTATCGGTATCGGTGTAATAGAAATCAGCCTCTATGTCTTTATTTGGATTAGCCTCTTTTATGTAGTTATACATAATTCGCCTGCTATATGCTAGAATGAAAGCGCCGTAGTGAGAAGGTTTGGTTATGCTCTCTTCAATTATTTCTTCCTTTCTAGGAGTTGGATACATGCCATAGTTTGTTTCCGTCTTTATCTTTGAATTCAACCACATCGGATATATAATTTTTCGTCCAAAATTTCCAATACTCCTCATTTGATTTAATATATTCTGCTTCTGTTGGGATAGGTCGTTGTATCATCTTTCCGTATAAATAGTTTTGCTTATAAATATTGCGGTGTGCCTTTTCTCGCTATTCTCTTTCGCCTTAAACATTTCTAATATATATTCTTTAAATACTGGTTCTGCCTCCTCTGTATAGTATCGTTTATGAATTGTTATATCGTAGCCTTCCTTAATCATATCTTCAATATCAACACTTGTAAGCCATTGGTCTTTCATATCGGCTAAATTCCACTTGAATGAACCCATTTTATTTCTCTGTCCTATTCTTGAATGTAATATGTCTTTTGGTGAGATATAATCAACATTGTAAATACCGATAGGAAGATTATTATAATCAAATGGTGCGATAGTCATTTTAATTTCTCCAACCATAAATAAATTAAGCGTCGCTGTTGGGTATAAAGATACGACATCCGCATCAACTAAATAATCGGTTAATTCGTCAAATGTGATTTTCCCCGCTAAGTAGTCCTTGTATTGTTTTGAAATAAATCTTTTTTTGCTTGGATATGTTCTTGCTCCGATAACAGCTTTTCTAAACGCTTTCTCTTGTTCACTAGAAGTCTTACATCATGCTTACCATCAATCATTTTCTTCCAGATATTGAAAGCAAGGCTTGAAGTTGAAATGTATGAAATTTAAAATCACTGAGTGTTTTTCAAATATCTCTGTGTTTATTTTGTCATATAACTCTTTTAACCCCATAACATCACACTTCAAATATCCAAGACACTTATTTCTTAATTCTTCACTCATTGTTTCCCAAGTAGATGCCTTGTCGTGGTCAAAATCTCCTTTAAGAGTTTTACATTTCATATTTTCTAAGTTTTCTTTTAATGTCCCCTGAGTATGCTTACACATATCCCACACTTTAATATTTTCAAATTGTAAAGAGATTATTGACTCGTTATTAATCATATGTGATTTTGGTTTAATACCTCTTCTTATTAATTCCTGTTTAATAAAGTAGTGGTCAAAGTTCGCCCCGTTAAACCCATTCACATATAAATTGGTGCTTCTTCATCTTTCTTCTTTTTCTTTCTTACTCCTGCTACTTTCTTGACTGGATTATGTGGTTGTTTGGTAGCACATTCTAATGCTAACTTTCTTCCTCTCTCTAAGAGTAAATCAAGAAATTTAGAAATACAATCTATACCAGCGTAATATTTAAATCCTTCCGTTCCCTAAGCATATCCGACTATATAACAATCGTGTATATCAAAGCCCTCGGAAATCCTTTTGTTTCTCCAAGTTTCTAAGTCGTAATGAAGGATTTCATCTTTATTATTATATTTTTCTTTATGAGACTTCGTTATTAAATGTCTCTTTCCATTCTTTAATATTTCTCTATTTGCATAGTTTATCATTTTTGGATTGCAATTGTGCTTGCAAAAATATTTCCTTGAGCATTTTTCGCATGGTTTTTTATATCTATTACTTAGTCCAAAATAATGATTATTATCTAAGAAAATCATAATATCTGCTTTTTCTCCGATGTTATTTGTGCTTATGGTTTCTTTTCTTAGGGAATTTCTTATTTCGTATGTCTTATTTTCTTTTATAAATTTATTGAGTATTTGAACGGCAATAGAGAATGGAATTGGGGAATCTTTGGAAAGATTAAATCACTCTCTTATGTCATTACACCTTTTTCTGTTAATAATTGGTAAATTAAGAATGTCTTTACAAAGGAAAAATAAGCAGTTATTATTTTTGCTCGCTGGAGATATTAATATACTTTCTTCCGATTTTGTTTTTTTGCATTTGTTTTTTCCTTCATAATAACCGCCTCCGTTTTCTTGAACAACTACTGCCTTAGCATATTCAATAATCCGGTCATAACCTAATCCCGATGCTTCAATATTGCTTATGTTAAACTCATTCAACATTTCAATAAAAGCATCATAGTTTTTAATTTGAAAAGAATTAAATGTTTTTTTTTTAATAATATCTGTTTATTTCTGAGTGGTCTGTTATGTGGGTTATAGTAATATGAACATCGGCATTTCCTGTCATTCCATTTCTTTTAGCATCTAATAGTATAGGAAGTAGAACCTCTCGCTCTAATGTATCAGTATCATAAAGGTTTATGTCTAATCCTTGCTTCTCGTATGTAAGAGAGTTTAATCTATTGTCTCGTCTAGATTTTAACTCTACTACTTTGAATTCCCTCTTGCTCTCTCTCTAGTTGTAGTTTTCCTCAAATTAGCCCTTACCTTCGCTAGTTCTACATTTTCCTTTGTTGGTCTTGGTGGTATTGGTGGTGGCATATTTTACTTTTATATTAGTGTGAATATAAAAATAATGAAATAAATTAAATTGTTTTACCTTTTTATACATATAAAATTGTCTTACCCGTAACATGAAATTCATTTTATAACTAAAAAAAATAATTTTTCGTTTTTTTGTTTTATGCTACTCTCGCTTTCATTTCTTCATATTCCTTAAGTTTTCTATTTCGTTCTTTTAATTGCTCCTTCCTTTTTTGATTAATTTCATTCTTATTTCTCTTATAATATGCAAGAGCCTTTTCGGAGTTAGCCTTTCGTTTGTCCTCTGGTGTGAAATATTTCTTGTGTCTTCCCATATCTATATTATAAGTAATAATTTTTATTTCTTTAAATGGTTTTACATTTAAATTAAATTATTATTTAATACAACCATAATCCTTCATTTAAGTTGTCTTATTGCTTCTTCACATATTTCCCATTTGTGAATATTCAACAATGTTGATTCCTCTAGTAATGCGTTGTTTCTCTGTTCATTCCAAAACTTAAAAGCCTTACTATATCGTTGAAGCACTTCTTAATCCTTCTATCGTCTGCTAATGCTTTTGGAAAATGTAAGTTGTATAGTTCTTTCATTTCCTTGTCCGCTTGCGATTTTAGAGAAGCCATATTATATATATAAGTAATAATATTTATTTCTTTAAATGGTTTTACATTTTACTTTTATAATATCTTTCTATGTCATCATGCCTGCGAGTTATACGAACTACTTTATGACCACCTATCATAACTTCTTCTTTCTCTGCTATGAAAGTCTGATTTTTCGTGTTGATATTTTCCATATATCCCTATTACCTTTCCGCATATACACTTATATTTTTCTTTCCTTCTTTCCTTTACATATTCCGCTCTCTTCTGTTTGCCTTCCATCTATATAAAACCAAAAAAAAAATTCCTTTAAGATACATACATTTTTGTGTGTGCTCTGTGGAGGGCTTTTTGAGTGCTAATTGCTGTCTGTATTGATTTGGCGGGAGATGTGTCTGGAAGACGAATTCGTTTTTAAAAGTGTCATTTTGAGGCACGAAAAAATGACCTTAAAAAAACGATATTATACTACTGAACAGTACTACGAACGCAGATTTCTGTTTATAATTTCCATAGATTTAGTGATTTTTAAAGACACAGAGAAAAACCAGTCTGCGTTGACATTGCTTCAACAACAACAACAACAACAACAACAACAACAACAACAACAACTACAACAACAACTATAACAAGTACAACAACAATAACAACAACAACAGCAACAACAACAACAGCAACAACAACAACAACAACAGCAACAACAACAACAACAACAACAACAACAACAACAACAACAACAACAACATGCTCGAACATTGCTCTCACGGTCTTGGCGAGTCTCTACTCCTCCTACCTCTCCCTTCTTTGTCCTCCTCTTCTCCTTCTTGGTAGGCTAGTTCTCCTCGTTCTTGTCTGCCTCTCTCACTTCTTTTCCTCCTCTCCCTCCCCTGTTGTTGACCACTATAGTGCACGTCCTCGGGCTCTCTCTTCCTCTATCTATATTTTTTGTTTTTGAGCCTCAGGATCTTATAGTGCAGTGTGCAAGCTCTGGCGTCTCGATTCGGCACGAGATGACTGGATTATTTTCCGGGAGTGGCGTATATCTGGGGGTATACACGTACGATTCGAAAGCCACACACCAACTTGCCACTGGTTTAGTTAATATTGATTAATATTAATATTAATTAGATTGCTCTGCAACCGTTGTATTATTATCATTAAATTTTACAACAACAACAACAACAACAACAACAACAACAATATTAATTAGATTGCTCTGCAACCGTTGTATTATTATCATTAAATTTTACAACAACAAGAACAACAAGAACAACAACAACAACAACAACAACAATAACAACTTGTCACTGATTTAGTTAATATTACTATTAGTATTAATTAGATTGTTCTACAACTGTTGTATTATTAAATTTAACAACAACAACTACAACATATGAGCCAAAAGCCACACACCAACTTGCCACTGATTTAGTTCATATTATTACTAATATGAATTAGATTATTCGACAACTGTTGTATTATTATTAAATTTTACAACAACAACAACAACAACAACAACAACAACAACACCAACTTGCCACTGATTGAGTTAATATTGTTATTATATAAATTAGATTGTTCTACAACTGTTGTACTATTATTATTATTAAATTTTACAACAACAACAACAACAACAACAACACACCATCTTGCATTTTAAATACTTTGTTTAGGTTTTAAATTGAACACCAACAACAACAACAACAACAACAACAACAACAACGTAGCCACACACTATCTTGCATAAATACTTTGTTTAAGTTTTATTATTATGAAATTGAACAACAACAACACCATCTTGCATTTTAAATACTTTGTTTAAGTTTTGCTATTATTAAATTGAACAACAACACTAACAACAACAACAACAACAACAACAACTTCTCTTGGGTCAGCGGATAGGGCAGCCCAATCCCTCTCCTTTTCCTGTTTCCCTTGGCCCTGGTGTCACAGCCCTAGGTTCAGAAGGTGGGCCCATAATCCACTTGCAGGCTTGGTGGCCATGGGGCTCTTGCCACCTAATTGAATGCTAGGATGTAACTCCTTGCCATTTCTGACCTTGAAGGTTTCTAGACAGCTCTCTCTTTCGGCCTCCAGCGCTTGTGGCTAATTGCTGGTGCTTGCCTGCTCCATTCGACTTGTTCGTTTCACACGCGAGCTTCTAACTTGTTGCTCAGACTGTTTTCTATTGGCCATGGCGAGTTTCACCTCCCCCTTCATCTTCCCTCTCTCTTCCTTCTCTCCATTTTCAGTGGACTTGCTCCCCTCTTGAGGCGTGTCTGCGCTCCTCACAGCCTTTCCTCTTCTCCCTCTTATGTTGTTGTATTACTGCAGTGCATGCTCTTCTGCTCCTTTTTCCTCTCTTTTTTCTTGTCTTTGAGCTCTAGAGTCCTATAATACAGTGAGATATGCTCTGGCGTCCCAACAACAACAACTGACTTGACTTCTTCTTGACTCTATGTCCTACTCTCTTCCTAGCTCTCCTTGCTGACCCTTCCCTTCACCTACTGTTGTTGTTTCGCTGTAGTACTTTGTTGCTCCTTCTCCTCTTTCTATATTTTTTGTGTTGAGCCCTGAAGTCCTATAGCTCAATGAACTAGCTCTGGTGTCACGACGGCCGGTGATGTGAGTGGCCTTTTATATTATATTTAATTTGGTCGACAACAGCAACAACAACAACAACAACAACAACAACAATAACAACAATAACAACAACAACAACAAGAATAACAAACAACAAGCAACCAACAACAAATTTAACCAACAAACAACAACAACAACAACAACAACAACAACAACAACAACAACAACAACAACAACAACAACAACGGCCACGGCGAGTCTCTCCTCCCCCTCCATCTTCTCTCTCTCTTCCTCTTCTCCCTTCTCCGCGGACTAGCTCATCTCCCACGGCGTTGTTGTTTTACTATAGTGTCTTTCCTCTTCTCCCTTTGTTGTTGTTTTACTATAGTGCATGCTTTTCTGCTCCTTTTTCCTCTTTCTTTATTTCTTGTTTCTGAGCTCTAGAGTCCTATAGTACTGAGTGAGCATGCTCTAGCGTCCCGAGTCGGCTGGGGATGACTAGACATTTATTACTTGTCTTTAAGTGGCGCTCGAAGAACGTTAGCCATGAAACATCATGCCATTGGTTTAATTATAATTACTTTAATTAAATAAACCAACAACAACAACAACAACAACAAGAACAACAACAACAACGACGACGACGACATTTATGACTTGTCTTTAAGTGGCGCTCGAAGGCTGTTAGGCATGCACCATCATGCCATTGGTTTAGTTACTTTAATTAAATTTAACAACAACAACAACAACAACAACAACAACAAGAGATCTATAGTACATTAAGCAGGCTCTGGCGTCCCGACGGCTGGGATGAAAGTGGCAGGTTTTATGTAAGGCCGTTAGCCACACATATCTTGCACTCATTTTGTTCGAAATTTTTAAGTAATTAGGTTCAACAACAACAACAACAACAACAACAACAACAACAGCAGCAGCAGCAGCAGCAACAACAACACCAACAGCAACAGCAGCAGCAGCAACGACAACACCAGCAACAACAACAACAACGCCTACTCACCTCTTCCTCCCCTGCGGACTTTCTCCCCCGCAACCTGAAAGACAGATATATTAGATATATGATAGATAGGTAGATAGATAGATAGATAGATAGATAGAGAGAGAGAGATAGATAGATAGATAGATAGATAGATATGTTTAATCTATGGGCGTGGCTTAGCTTGAAAAGCCATGGCCTCCTATACTACCCCCGGACAAGAACTTTCAGCACCGGCCAAGCTGCACACCAACCGCTGTCTCGCTGTGGTTGGTGTCTGTGCCCAGTTCAAGCCGAAAGGTAGCCGAGCCCTTTTGAACTATACGGGACAACACTAGAACACTCCCCAGGAGAGCGTGCCCTAAGGAGATGATGCCATGAGCAAGTCGAGGTTTCAGGAGTTCACGCTCGTTGTGAGTTACCTTTCAACAACCCCGACTTCATCAACCCTTTGCATCACGCCCCGACTTCATCAGCCATGGTCAGGAGTTGGTTGCCTGTTTAGCCCTTGCGCTGCGCGCGATTAACGGCGGACACAAAATCGTCATTGTAGGAGATAGTTAGATCTGAACCCTAGGCTGAGTTGCCAGTGGCAGAGACCGTCTCCAGGGATAGATAGATAGATAGATAGATAGATAGATAGATAGATAGATAGATAGATAGATAGATAGATAGATAGATAGATAGATAGATAGATAGCGTCTTCTGTGGCCCAGCTAGTGAGCTAGGAGGTGATCTTTTTCTCGCAGCCTACCCTTCCCTAGAGTCTTTTGGCAGGCTTCTCCACTCCCTATCCTGTCCCCGTCCCACCTTGCATCAGCGTCTCACTGCGTTTCCACTCTTTTCTTGACTCGGAAGGTTTCTAGACAGCTCTTTCCTTCGGCCTAGCGCTTGTAACTAATTGCTGGTGTCAGCTGCGTTTACGTAGTGCTAACCTTATTCTATGACTTTAGTCTCTCACGTGAGCTTCTGACTTGTTGCTCAGACTATTTTCCTCACTGGCCACGGCGAGTCCCTACTCCCCCTTCATCTCCCTTCTCTCTTCCTCTTCTCTCTCTCGGTAGGCTAGTTCTGAAGGTTCTAGTCTGCATCCCTCACTGACTTTCCTCTTGAATCTCCTATTTTTGTTGTTGTTCAATTATAGGGCACACTCTTCTGCTCCCTTCCTTCTTTCTTTATTATTTGTTTCTGAGCAGTAGAGATCTATAGTTCTTTAAGCAGACTCTGGCGTCCCGACGGCTGGGGATGAGGTGGCAGTTATTATTTAATGCCTTTACTTGTATGTATGTGTAATGGGGAGGGGAGGAGGGGAAGAAGGTAGAGGAGGAGGAGGAGGAGGAAAAGGAAAAGGAGAAGGAGGAGGAGAAGGATGAGGAGACAAGAAGAAGGAGAAGGTGGAGAGGATAGCCACACACCTCATTGCACTTATTTTATTTTAAATTTTTAAGTCCTTAAATTGAACAACAACAACAACAACAACAACAAGCAAGAACAACAACAACAACAACAACAACAACAATAACAACAACAACAACAACAACGACAACAACAACAACAACAACAACAGCAACAAGAACAACAACATCGTCATCAACACCCTTCATTACAATCAATAAAGCTTTCTCTTTCTCTTATGCATGGTCATATGGCCTTTTACTTCGAAAGACATTCTCAGGGGTCCACAAAGACGTCGAGCTTAAGACTGAACCTATTCCTCCTCGTATTCCTCTCCTCCTATTTCATTTATAACCCTTTATGTCGTAAGGATGACGTTAAAATAGGTAGAACCTCCTCCTCTTCCTCCTTCTAGTCCTCTCCTCTTCCTCCTCCTCTTCCTCCTCCTCCTACTCTTCCTCCTCCTCCTTCGCGTGTACGTATGTATGTGTGCATGTATGTATGCAGGTAGGTAGAAGTCGATTTGGGTTTCATGGGGGCCGCCC
>WBZZ01005885.1:57500-67500 GCA_019918135.1 Paulinella micropora | reverse complement strand
CGTTTTGCCATATGTGTATGGTAAAATTTGGTGCTGCGCTATCTATGCATTCACGCTGAAGCATGTATCGAAAAAAACAGTTCCGGGTAGAGGCCCATGCATCAGTAACTCCAGCGCTACGACATTTTGGCACCTTTCATGATTATTATACACAATTGCGCGACGTGTAGGGGAATTGTTTGTAAGTGTGTTGGATTATGCATTATAAAATTGGAATTCTTGCCGCGTAAAACGTTCATATGCTGAACAAATGTTTGTTAACAGTGTATGCTGTACGTTTTCTTTTAGCAGAAGAATGCAAGCGGAGCCTGCGATTGTGGAAGTCGAAGACCAGCATTTCAACAAAGCAATTCTTCAGTCAAACGTATCTCCAGGCCTTTTATTTCAAGACGTAAAGGCGGTTTAGGGGGGGGGGGGGGGTTGGTGCATGAATGCAGAAAAATAACGCGAGATATATGAAGAAGGAAGGCAAAAAAATATGCGAAAACTTCAACTACTAGCATCAGTGGACGTGGCGCATCTAGAACTCAGCAGAATACCGTCAACCTAGATTGGTTTTAGGCTTTGATAACTTGACCATAAATATTTTCGCCTGTTAACCACTCATCCCTCACAACAGCGAGCCCTGTCTTTCAGTCTTTTGTTACGTCCACCCCTTTCCTTCCTCTCCCCCTTTTGCTGCTTCATCTTTGCTCTTCTTTTCTCCTTTTTCTGTGGGCTACTTTTTGGCAGAGGTTGCATGCGGTAGCTGGCAAGCTGGCGGTGGCAGTTGAGAAGTTCTTGCTAAAGAATTTGAACCTGGGCGCCTGCTGGGCTGACTTATGTCAAAAGGTAACAGGCCACTCAAGTGCCTAAAGATTGAGATAATTGAAAGCGAATGCTTTGACAATACTTTTCCTGAAGCATAAACCGAAGCCAGATATTGTATGCGATGAAATTGTAGAAGTACATGAGCTTTCCATTTATCGCATTTGGTATCACTTTTGATAGAATTTGGTTAAATCGTACTTACTCAAAAGTGCACAATAAGGCCTGTCAAATGACTATGCGCTTAGCATTTGCTGTTGCTGGTTGTTGTCCTCATTGTTGTCGTTATTGTTGTCGTCGTTATTGTTGTTGTTTCTACCATTTCTCTAATTGCAATTATTAAGACTTAAACACATTTGCCCCCCCCCCCAAAAAAAAAAGAAATAGCAAAAACAACAAAAACAAACAAACAAACAAACGACAAAAACAACAAGAACAGCAACAAGAACAACAACAGGAAGAAGAACCAGAACAAGAATATCAACACAACAGCTTTATGAAAGTTCACAAAAGCGCTCGGGCTGTTTTGTTTTATTTCCACGCCTTTACTTGTTATTGATACGATTCAAATTTCTACTGAATTGAACCGATATCATCCTGGCAGCTCCTGCCCTTCTGCGCGAGCGAGGAGGAGGTCAACCACTACTCCAACGAGAGTCTGCAGCACAACACTCGCAGTTTGGCCCGACTGGTCCCAGCAGCAGCTGCCCGCCCCTGCCTGTGCTATGCGCTGAGATTGCATACCAAGTCGTGCACGCTTGATGACTAGCGCGAGCAGCCGACAAATTTGTATGTATTTATGTATTTATGTATGTATGTATGTATGTATGTATGTATTCCGTGTGTATGTGCATGTGCACGTATGTTTTTATATAATGTATAGAGTTAGCGTGCTTCAGGTAGGGGGCAAGGGAAAGGGCAAAGGGAAGGGCAAAGGGAAGGGCAAAGGAAGGGCAAAAGGACCTGGTGCGTTGTGAAGTATAGAACTTTGCCTTTCAGGTAGAAGAGGCACAGAACATATGGGGGACAAAACAAAGAAAGGTCTACTTGCAATCTCTGCACATCTCTATTTCTCTGTGATTGGACACAAGCTCCCACTTCCAACCCACAGCAAACTTTTTTCCTCCAAATATGAACATGAGCACTATAGTTACTGCAAGCAACAACTGTGATTTTGCTCTGCTGCCGAGATAGATGTGTATGTATCTTTTTGTATGAGGCAAAGCATAGATGTACTCATACAAATACAAGCATTTACATACATGCATATTTTGATACATGTGTGTATCATATGATATAACATATCAATACATACGTGCAAACCATATGCTTATGTACATAAAATACACTGACGTTCATTTACGTGTACACATAAACGTAAACGCATAAGGGTTATGTTGGGCTATTCCTGCTTGCTCGAGATGAATTGTGTTCCTGTTAGGAACTATTGCACGCAGTCTGCGGCTCCAGTCTTCTCAAACTTGGTCGCGCTCCTTTCGTTTTCCGTGGCTTCTTCTTTGCTAGTTTTCATGCACTTACACATTCTTGCTTGAAACATATTGCCCTCAGCACCATCACCAGCCTGCTTGGAAAAGGTAGGTCATTCTTTGATCCTGCCTTGCGCGTGTATAGCATGCCACATGTACGTGCACATCATCGGTAGATTGCCAACTCTGAGTGATTATGCTGTCTGTGAACGCATTGATTCTGGTCTCTTTGAATGTTCTACATTGAGCCTTCCTCTTGTGTGCGTCTGTGTTTGCTGGCTGTGTCACAGATGCCCTGCAGACTCACCTTCTGCAGCTGCAGGTCACATTTCTGCCAACTTGCTGAGCGCCTATATAAATTCATGCGTCTAGAACAAAGATAATGGAAACAATTGGTGGGGCTGGTGTGAATGCCAGCTTGTAATTACTGTTGTTTATTTTGTGCAGGAAAGCTTGCCTGAGAGGGCCGCCGCCAAAAAGGAATTAGCAAAAGCCCTGGCACACCATCAAGCATTGACTAAAGTATCCGCTTCTTTTCTAGTCCACATGCTAATAGGATAGGAAAAAGTGTGCAAGGCATACATTAAACATTTCTTGCATGTAACAACACACGAATAAAGTGGTAGCGCTAGATTGCAAACCGGATGTACAGAAAAAAGAGATGCAATCTACGCGAGCAGCTACAAGAAGGCGTAAAGTTGCATGGATGCAGAACCAAGCCATAGAAAGTCGTATCATGTCATAAAGGATACATGAGCATATTTGTATGCATGCGTATTGTTGATTTACTTGTTTTTTATCAATATATTTGTGCAAGTATTTCTGAAACTTTTCGTTTATACTTTTATTATTTTTTAATATTGATGTATTAATGTATGTACTTCCGCTGTGTTCATGCTCTTATTCATTTATAGGTTCAATTATTCTTTCTCTCATTCAGTATATTTTTATGTACTGGATAATTTTTTCACTTAGTAAAGTTCATTATATACATGTATGTGTTTGAATATTTATGTACATATAGGTTTATGTATTATATATATATATATCTGTGTGTGTGTTTATATTTATATTGATATTTATTTTCATTTATTTGCATACATTTGTGCGTGGGGGTCTTTTGGGTAGATTGACAGGGGCTTGGGGGCAACGCATTCACTTTTGTTCCTGGATTTAGTTGTTCGATGCAGCTTACTTGAAACCTAGTAGGTATACACCTGTGCATGTGCACGTTAGGGTGGCTCCAAAAAGAAATTTGATTTGGCAACGAAAGTAGTGCAAAGCGCCAAGGACCACTGGTAAGTTGAAATCACAGGCATGGTTGAGGAAAAGAGACCATCTCAATGTTTTGAGCACGTAAATAACATACTTGCCGCTACACTGGACATCTTGGTGCTAAATCATGCAGGGAAAGAGTTGATAAGAGTCTCACCGAGCGACTGCGGCAGACTTGGGTAGATAGACATCAGGTAACACGACATTGTTAAAGAAGAATGAGTAAACGCACATGAGAAGTGACATGTCAAGAAAAGTGTTCAAGACACCATGTTGCTGTGATTATAGGTTTTGTTGTCCGTACTGCTATCTCTGGCAGTTTCTCTTTTACCCTTCTTCGAGCACGTCTCGGAGGTTAAGCATACTTTATCAACTTCCATAATCTGTCTGTCATAAGATTCAAATACTTTCTTTCTTGAACCACAATACTAAACAGAAGTGTTGCAAAAACGTGGTCGCTACATTATTTCTTCAAAAGAAACGTCTTTGCATACATCCTTTTTCACAAATAAGTGGTTTTTGTTAGTATGAATTAGTATGCATCACAATTTATATATATATATATATACATATATATATATGTATATGTATATATATATATATATGGCATGGCCTGCCTTGTCTGCTTGTTGAAGGAACTGGCTCGTCTTCCCCGTTGGCCACAGCAACTCACTGACCACCCGTCCTCAGCTCGTCAATTTGCTGCCACATCCTCTATTTCGTCTTCTTTGCCTGAGCGCCGCGCGGATCCTGCCAGCCGCCAACCCTCTCTAGGTCTGGCGAGAAGATCTTATAAAGACACTATGTAGG
Source organism: Paulinella micropora (assembly GCA_019918135.1). Classification (NCBI taxonomy): domain Eukaryota; phylum Cercozoa; class Imbricatea; order Euglyphida; family Paulinellidae; genus Paulinella; species Paulinella micropora. The sequence goes on along the minus strand of WBZZ01005885.1, from coordinate 63,121 downwards.
CAAGCAAGACTCACACACAAGCATGACGCTAGACAAGCAAGAAAAAGAGAGAGAGAGAGAGAGAGAGAGAGAGAGAGAGGAAAAGAAGAAGAAGAAGAAGAAGAAGAGGAAGAAGAAGAAGAAGAAGAAGAAGAAGAAGAAGAAGAAGAAGAAGAAATATATTGAATGAAGATCGATAAGTATGTTTAAAAGAGGAACAAAACACCACACCACATAAAAACCAGTAGTACTTTGCAGATAACCATATTGGGCAGGGCCTCGTGGCACTGTTTTTGCGGTGCATATCACTGCAAGTTTCGAGGAGAGTCTTTTGCTTCCTGCCTAATATACAATATCATTTTTTAATGTCACTTCATAAAATGAACGCAAGGTCAACTCCGAATAAAGTCCACAGTGTGCAGATCAAGACAAATTTGATAGGTTTGCCCCCAAGTCTGACCACCAAGCAGCAAGAGCTACAAGCAGAAATGGTCGTGGATCTGTCTGCCCCTTGCTTGGCTCTGACAACTGCCGCTGTGCCCGTCAATGTCACGTTACTGATGCTGCTTTGTTCCACCGTCATTTCAAGCCCATTTGCTTAATTAGCTTGGTTGATTAGCTTGGTCAATGCTCTGCAAGCTTTCATATAAATGTTGACATGCGATTCATCTTTACACAGGACCAAAGCAAGGACTGGCGGGAAACAGTAACTCCACTCACCGACCCTACGTTCGTCACCTTGCTCCGTTCGGCCCAGGACGATAAAAAAGCCATCATTGTTCTCCAAGACACTCTCCAGGAAGCTTGCAATCTTTTGCAAACCGGTGACACAATTCATGATGTTTGTAAACTATGTTTGTGAGCAAGCCTTCATTTTGTTTGACATGCCTTGCCTGAGTCTGTTTGGCTCTTGCTCCGCGCGCTCATTCTAAAATCACTGCCCTTTGCAGAAGAAGAAACCGAGCTGGAGAGCTTGCTGGATGAGATCTATAGCATCAGCAGCGACGGTGTTGCTTTAGACCCACTGGAAGAAGAGGTCATAAACATATCGAAATGTTCGCAAGGACAAACACGCAGATTTTAGCTTCTAAAGTTATGCTCGTAGGTATTATTTGTAAGATTGCGGCCATAGAACGCTGAGACTGTGCGTAGGTTCATAAATAGGGGCATAATATAGTGCATACGTATCTATGTATGTGAATTGTTTGCTTTGTTTGTTTTGATGCGAATCTGTGCACAAAGCAACATACGCACATTTATGAAAATGTATATTATATATATACATACATATATATATATAAATAAATAAATAAATAATATACATATACATATACATATACATATACTTATACTTGTACATATATATATATATACATATGCATATGCATATACATATACATATGCATATACATATACATGTACATATACATATACATATACATATACATATACATATACATATACATATACATACATATACATACATATATATATACATATATATATACATGTACATTACATATACATATGCATATACATATGCATATACATACATACAAAAACTTGTACACGCAAAGAGTATATGATCATGTATGTGAGATGTGTGTGCATGAAAGCATGTATGGATGTAGATACTGTATTGAGGTGTGCATATGTCTGTATGTGTGGATTTAGATGCACACATATGTGCATGAATACATACATAGACACTTGCATACATGGATAATTAAATAATTTATACTCATGTAGGTACTACCTTTTGCATATATATCAAATCTATATGCATACCTGTGCGTGTTTGTGTGTGGTCGTGTTTGTGCATCTGTGCATATGTGTGATGCGTGCATGCGTGCGAATATCTAAATCAAAAGCGTAAAAATGTTGCGACCCAGCGTATGTATAAGGTACATCTGCAAAAAGATGTACAAGACATTTTTTGAATATGTTACTAGCCATACCATATCCAGATGTTGCAGCTTGTTGTTCTTGTTCTTGTTGTTTGTATACTGCATCTCGTCGTTGTTGTTGTTGTTTGACACTGCAGCTTGTTGTTGATTTTTTTTTTGGGGGGGGGGGGGGGAGGGTTCGTGTGTGTACATTTTGGACTGTACACTTTTGAGTCTTCGTGACCACTTATCGAACTTATCATAGACTATCTGCAAGTTCTTTGTATTGGGGGGGGGGGGGGGGGGACGGTCTGTGAGCGCTTAATTGGAGGCTTGGTCCTAACTTCCTTTGCAACTAGTAGCCTGTAGACGCCACCTGTCTTCTTTTTTGTTTTCTTGTTTATTTGCTTGCTTGTTCTGTTTTGTTGTGTTTTGTTGTGTTTTGTTTGTTTTGTCTGATTTGTTTTTTGTTTTTTTTGTTTTTGTTTTTTTTGTTTTTGTTTTGTTTTTGTTTTTGTTTTTGCTTTCTTTTTGCTTTCTTTTTGTTCTGTTTTATTTTGTTTTTATTTTGTTTTATTTTGCTTTTTTTGTTTGGTTTGTTTGCTTGCTTGTTTCTTTGTTTATTTCTTTGTTTGTGTGTCTCGTTTTGCATCGAAGGGCGAGGAAGATGAAGAGCACCTGGAAGAGATCGTAGACGTAATAAAGCTTAATCTTCAAAAGAGACAGCAACTTTTCTTGCAGTTGTCCGCCACCTGCCTGACAACAGAAAAGAGCCTTGCCTCCTATCTGCGCGTAACTCACCAGGAAAACTTGGTCACCTTCAGAAAGCATGGCATACGGGACTGTTTGTTCGAAAATTGTGTTTTTTAAACGGAGCTTTATTTTGTATCCGCCTGCTTGGTATGTGCTTGTATACTGTTCTTAGCCCTTTTTCTCTGTGCCTCCTGCCGACTGTTTTTCTTTAATTTGATCGATCGCTTACTGTGTAGAAATGTCCTTACACGATACAAACTATTGTGGGTGCAGCAGCCGTGGCTGGAAAGGAGAACAATGCTTTCAGCCCAGCTGGACTACTCCCGCACACTGGTCGCTCTCCATAGCTCACACTAACGCTGTGTTGCAGAAAAGTAGCCACATATGAATAGTAAGGCACTACTGTGTTTTTGTTTTTGTTGTTGATGTGTGTCCGTACATCATATTTCCCCTGCAATCAATCATTGTTCAGGCTTCCCTTTGGTTTTTCAGGCACACCATGCACAGAAGACCAGCCGAGAGTCCATCAATCAACGGAAAAAAACCAGCAAAAAGCGCAAGCGTAAGGAATTGGAACATTTTCAAAAGGCAATCAGGTCATTTTCTCGCCCTGGCCTACCCAAGCAATTTTCTGTCTGCTTCAGCTGCATCTTGCGTGCTGGGCATGTGTGCAGAAATGTGGGGCAGGCGCTGGCGGCACTGCGAGAGGCCAATCTGTCGGCCAAGTGCACTTTGCAGCAGCTCCACCAGCACCGAGCCGTTGTTCCAATTTCCCCTGAGTTCCACATGGATTCATGATTATTTGTCAGCATTTTTCATGAAGCATATTCATTCACACATCTGGCTGAAGTCTGACATGCTGTAGTCTTTGTTTATATACGATCTGATTGATGCGACCTGCGCGTATGTAGGAGGATCTCTGGGTAATTCTAGATCCCCTGTTCAGAGCCTTACACTCTTTTCATGCTGGTACCAAAACAAGGAGAAAATTCCGCAACAATAGTTGGCATATACAAATACACAAACATATAATACATATACATATACATATACATATACATATACATATACATATACATATAAGTACATAGAAGAATACATATACATTATACATACACGTATACATATACATATACATATACATATACATATACATATACATATACATATACATATACATATACGTATACATATACATATACATATACATATACATATACATTATATACATATACATGTGCATATACATATACATATACAATATATACATATACATATACATATACATATGCATGAACATATACATGTACACATACATTTTAATATACATATAAATATACATATAAGTATACATATACATACACATATACCTACACATATACATACATACATATATATAGTATATACATATATACATATACATATACATATACATATACATATACATATACATAATGCATATACATATACATCTAAACTTTATCCCACGAAACGAAACCACACACCACGTATAAAAAGGTATATAAGTTTTACATGCACACATTGTGCATATTATAAATACGCAAAAAGGGGAAGACACCATTTATATTCTTATATACGCCAAAAAGCATACGATTTTGCAATAACGGATGTGAATATGTTGGTTTGCAGGAGAGCGCAGCAATTGGCAGAGGGTGGCGGCGGTGGGCGAGCACGAGTCCGAACTGGACCCGCCTTCACCACACCCCCGCCATCGACAGGTACCGCCTGCACCTTCATATTGTTTCTTCAAAGTTTGTCTGCAAAAGACTAGCAGAGCACGCTAGCAAACGGGCACCTCCAAGCCGTGAAAATTGATGCCTATTTTATCAGGGTAGATGCGGTACAGGGGCTCACCCACTTCTTTCAATTTAGTCATATCAAAAGACATGGCTATGGGCCCTCGAGCTTTTAGAGATGAGTGTTTCTGTTTACATGCTTCCGCTCATCATGGCCCAGTGCAACAGCCATTTATTTGCTAATCCAGCTGTCTATCCGCTCATTTACCCAGCCTTCCACAAACGTCTCTGTGCGGATGGGCTAGGGCGACAAGGGCTCCTATCACTCTGCTGCAGCGCCGCCGCCGTCCGCCGTGGCTGCCCCGCCCTCCCTGCCCTCTTTGCCTTCCAAGGTCCTGGCGCCCTGGCTCCTGATTCCCGCCGCTCGGGCTCTTCTCTTCCACTCACAATTACAATAGATGTGCATGAGAGTACGCAAAGTATGCGTATAACTGCTTATGATTGCACTAACGCTTTTGTACTTACGCCAGACAAACATGTATGTGTGATGTCTGTATGTGTTTGGCAGCATAGCTGCCTTTGTTTAGCTGCGCAAGCGTGTATCTCAATTCTATATGCTACCTTGTAGGGGCAGAACTTCACGGCAAGGCTCCGAGCTCCTGCTGGTCACATGCACCATATTTTCTTCCTGCGGTTTACGTCCGCACGTTCCAGAAACATACAAATGCTCGTATAATTTCACAAGCATGTGTATATTCCATACACTTTCATTATGTGCTGACAAACTTTCATTCGATGCTGCTTGCAACCATCAAGCCAGAAACCGGTCCATGGCAGCCGTAATATGAACAGAAACAACATCAAAATAACGAATGCTAAAATGCAATATAAGTTTCAAGCACCTAATTTAACACTTGATGCTATCGTAATGTTCATTGAGCTCTGTTTTACGGGGCTAGGACATGAATTTTTGGGGCCGCTGGGACATGCGGAATGATGTAAGTGGGTCCACAAAGCGAGTTTGCGGAGTGTGTGTTTGTTCGATTTTACATGTGCTTTGTTGTCCAAGTGATTAAACAAAACATAAACAACAACGTGCCTGCCTTTTTATCATTCTAGCGTAATCATGGCCCTGGTGCGCTTGCAATAGTGGCGACCAGAATGAATGAAAGGCAAACACGATGGCGTGCAGGTTTGCAGTTGCTGCCGGTTGGCGCGGTGGTGGCGGCGGTTCTGGGCGAGGAGG
>WBZZ01005885.1:0-47500 GCA_019918135.1 Paulinella micropora | reverse complement strand
AGGTCTAACCACGCGCGTAGCGTGCTCATGAAAATGTCAACGCATATAAATGCTCATAAAAAAATGGATGGAGACACTTCCGTTAATGTAAGCATGAACGCATGAATTTACCAATAAAGCAAGAAAAGCCCATTTATAAGGCCGGGGGGGGGGGGGCAATTATAAAGGCCAACACATACACAAAAGCATAGATGATGCCAATCTGCACGTGAGTGCTATAAAATCTGACGCAAAGAGGCTTGCAAGCACAAAACTGATGACCTTTGCACTTATGGTTGCACTATATCATGGTCTTCGTGAGTATCCTTTGGAAGATAATTCACTGAACGACCTGATCAGCTGTCAAACGGGAACAAACAAATTACCTACAATTATCACCTGGTCAAAGGACTGCAATGTAGACTCAAGCCAGAGCATTTGAATGTATTGAAGCATGGTCAGGTATTTGAAGTTGAAGTAAAAGTAAACCCGTAACGTTAGCGGATCAAATTTCAGTTGAAACTTGGTATACTTTCCAATTTTCTGTTGACCTCCACTCAGCGAGCTAGTGAGCATTGAACTGTGACCTTTTCGTGGTCGCCACATTTTGTGCTTGTGTATATGTACGTATCTGTATTTTTAATATATATATGTGCACATATACGTATCTGTATTTTTCATATAAAACCTCTCTTTGCGCTAAAACATAGATAAACACGAAAAACGTGTATATACTAACAAATGTACTGACAGTCTTACGTGCATTTATGCACACAGATCCGTGCATGCACAGATATTTACATGTAAAGATACAAACATTGAAACATTTTGTGAAAGTACAAGCAAAAATTTTCATGTAAATTTGAATATGTGGTTTGTAATTTCAGACTTGACTGAGACTCTAAACAAACAAAACTCACTTTGACCATGTGCCTGTATAATCACATTTATATTTCACGTAGTTATAGATATGAACTTACTCCAATCATGCATGTAGGTGCGAATGATTTGTTTGATTCTTACTCGCATTTCTAATATATGTTGTCTTGTGTGGGTTTGAATATTCTCTGCAAATCGTGACGCTTTGGGGTCAATTTCTGCAGACTTTCTTTGTGCTTCCTGATACGCGTGTTGTAGACATGGGAAGCCTTTGACGAACCCGGAGCATGTGACACAGTCGCGGCGGCGACAGAGCGCGCACTCCGCCATTCAAACAGCGGTACTTCCGACGTGAAGAAAATGCCACAATGAAATGTCTTCATAAACCGACAGAGGACATACCGACCTTTCTTCAAGACAACTACCACATCATTCGTTTGTCTTGCATGCCTGGCGCTTTGAGCCCAGTTGCTACCAACTACCATAGCTATCATAAAGTTTTGCATGTAGTCTGCTGCAGTTGTGCTCTCAGGGTGGGTCTGCAGGACTGCGTGATTTTCTCGTGTGTGCGTGTCACAGGATCCGTATGCACTCCTAGCCCAGCAGCAGCAAGAGGTCGCCGCAGATCAGACAGAGAAAGCAACAGCGCTAGAAACCATGCAATCCATGTTATGTGCTCAATGTGCGCGTTTTTACTGCTGTAAGTTTATAGTATGGCTGCGTACGTGTCAAGAAGAGACCTACAATGCTACAGCAGCACACTTTTAAGTTCACTGGCTGCAAAACGCTACTGCCTCTCCTGCATGCTGACTGTCTTGCGGTCTAATTTTGCGACCGAAACCCAGCACTGCCTGATAGGTGGACGAGCTATACTGTGAGGCCTCGCTACCGGTGGCCACGCGGTCGGCGTCCATGCCGGACATCCACCAGTTGCCAGACAGCAGCACACTTCAGGCCGCTGGCCCCGATCTAGGGAAAGTCAGGTCTATCTGTTATGTGCATGTATGCTTTGAAAAGCCATACTTGGCACCTATTCCTCCCATCCGGAAATTTTTATAACCGGATAGTTATGTTCATTGACTGCCACAAAGAGAGCTCACAGCTGTTGCTCACAAAGAGGTGACGTTGGTGAATTTGTGCATGGAATGTGGATGCCTGATTTTCTGTGTACACATACACACATACACACACACATACATACACACACACACGTACATATATCATACATGTACACACACATATGATATATATATGCATTTATTTACCATTTATGTAAGCATGTCTGTACATGCATTCATGAATAAATAAATTGACTTGCATACATACACTTACATGCATGCAAGCTGCATACATGCAAGCTGCATGCATACTTTCCAACGCATACAGAGGAATAATAGTGTCGGCAATGTGTCCAGTACCAGGCGGGGGCTTTTTGGATGGGGCCACAAAGGCAAAACTAACAAAAAAAAGACACAGCCTACAGCGCACAAGGCTTTGGGACAAGAGGGCGCAAAATCGCTGGTAGTCGACGAGGAAGAGGCAGAACAAGAAGAAAAAGAACAAGAAGAAGAGGTACTTCTTCCTTTGCGCCTCTATCTTCCTTCAGAAATCCATTCATGCATGCTCATCTCTGCATCTGTCCTTCCAACTATCCATGTTTATGCCCTTTCTTGTATACAGTAGTAAGCTAGTCTGTCTTCTGTTTAGCAGTTTCTCAATTCATCTTATGTCTATCTGCATTTCTGGACAGGGTAAGGATTTGCAGGTTGAAGGGACAACTGAGGTGGTAACGGTTCAACGACCCAAGATGTGGTCAGCTTGGCTCAACTCGGCACGCTATATGCATTTATCCTGTGATATTCAAGTTTCTCCTAGCTTGTATTGAAAATTTTTCTTTTTTATTGCAAGGCACTGCATGCCTTACATACAATACTTGCATGCAAAGTGTCCATGTAACAATTAATGCACTAACATGTATGTATTCACTTGGGCAGCATGTGTTCGGATATTTAGCTCCCTCTCAAGTAGGACTCTGTTTGCTTTCACAACCGCTTGAACACCAAGTTTGCCACATTGTGTTCTTTGGTCCATGTGCCTATACTATAAATCGATAGCTCTTGACAGCATTAATAAGCTTACACCAGAATCAGCGAATTATCTCTATATTCTCTTTGCTTCTATACTGCTTGACGTATTGAGTGAGTGGGTAGGGAAGGAGCGCGTTTTATTTTTCATACGGTCGGAAGCATTCCATGTGTGTATGCAGGGTGTCCGCGGGTCCTTTGCTACTGGGAGAAGAGGGCCAGGGCACAAGAAATACTGAACACCAAGATCAGGATATTCTGGTCTACTTCAACAAGAAACAACGCCAATATCACCACCAAACCAGTACATTTAGTAGCAAAAATTAAAAATTATCATTAAACATTAAGTCCTTTCTGTCGACCCACAGGCTATGGAGGAAGGCGACGACTATGCTTTGCGGCCGCGACACACCCGAGACAGGAGCAGCGCGGCTCTCCGTCGAGAGCAAACGGTGTGACAACTAGCAGCGCACAACAAATGCGCCACCATGCCAAACAGAAGCAATAAGCAAGAACGTAGCTAGAACAAAATTCTACAAGACTTGAATTATGGTAGAAAGGCGCTAGACGCGCGCATAAAAGGATTGATTTGCAAAGTGTACTAAATGTGAGCACCAAAAGAGAAGAAAAAACAGAAAGACAGGAAAAAAGAAAGAAGGAAGAAAGAAAGAAAGAAAGAAAGAAAGAAAGAAAATGAAAAGCGAGAGGGACAGAAAATAGAAAAAGAGAGAGAGACAGAAAAATGCTCAGGACCGAAAACTTTGTGTGAAGGATTTCCAGGTAGTAAAGGTTTTAAAAAATTCAGCAGAGAATGCACCTGCAAACAGCACATCTTGCTGGCAGTGATACATACAGAACTGGCAGGCTGGACAGAGACACGTCGACAGAAAGGGGCATGCGCACCAGGGATGTATTTCTCTTTTAACCTGTCACGATCCACAATTCTGATCTCTTGCACATCATGTATAGTAAACACTTTATAGCGAAGTAGCATTTCAGGCAAAGTTACAATTTTGATGATATGTTTGGTTGCATGCAGGCCATCAAAAGAGCCACTGAAGCCAGAGAAGAAGAAAAAAGAGGTCGTGAGTAGGGAGACAACAGAAAAGGGAGGAGGGTGGCGGGTTGGGGGGGGGGGGGGGGGGGGACAGAGAGAAGAAAACGTGATGTAGGGGTTTTCAGCAAAGCTACTTGTATGAGCCGATGTTGAACAGGCTTGCTGGTGTGCTGTAACTCACAGTGGATTTGGTGCTGGCTCGCGTCACCACGGGGTCGGCGGCACCAGCCACTTCTTCTTCTTCTTCTTCTTCTTCTTCTTCTTCTTCTTCTTCTTCTTCTTCTATCTTCCCCTCGCCGCCCTACTCCTCCTCCTCCTCTTCTTCTTCTTTTGCTGGTGCTGCTGTTGCTGCTGCTCCTTGTCCGTCGTCTTCTTTATCTTCTTCTTCTTCTCATTTGACTTCGCCTTCTTTTGGGACTTTTGGGACGCCGCGGGATGATGAATTGTTAGTCCTTCAGGTCGCATACACCACTACGTGCTACTTTGCTCTCATTTTGCTCCGTTATCACTTCTTTTGTGTGGTCTCTTATTTTCTCTTGAAAATTTTCCCACTGCCTCTCTATTTCCATGTGTTTATCCATGTATCCTTAGATAAGCATTCAGGCAACTTAATATTTGCTTTTTGTTGTTTTCTCGTGTTTGTCGGTAATAAATCTATTCACAATGAATGGATTGTGTCTTTTGATGTGTGATGAATGGAATAGGCTGCGGGTGACAAGCAAGTGACGGAAGTGGCGTCAATTGGAGCATTTCTACAAGCCCTGGGACCGGTAGGCTGCTCAGTAAACCCGTGGGTCTCATTAGGGATCAATCGACGCATCCATCTTTTTGCTAGTTGCACTTAGCATTTATTCACTATCCATCCATCCGTCTATCTATCTAACCATCCATCCATCTATCAATCCATCTATTCACAAGTCCGTCCAGCTATTATCTATCTCCTTATCTACCTGTTTGCTCTATGCATCCATTTATTCCGAATCAAGTATCTTTTCCCCATTCAAATGACTATCTATCTTTCTGTCTATCACATGCAGTGATATTGTAGTATGAAATCATATGATTTTGTATAATATAATGTAGCATGATACAATATCACAAAATATGCATAATACAACATGACATAATATAGCATAACGTAAATATAAACATAAAATACGCATAAACATAAAGATAAACATATAAACATAAATATCCACATAAACATAAACGTAACACGACATAACAGGCACATGACATGACATGACATGACATGACATGATACAGCATGACATAACATGACGTAAGATAACATAACATAACATAACATAACATAACATAACATAGCATAAGATACCATAACATAACATAACATATACATATAGTTTTATTACATCTTATGTAGGAATATTTGCAGTATGAGGCCAGCTTTGAATCATTCGGGTACCTGCCGTCCTGATTTAGTGTACCGTTAGTGTGTGCACCTAGGTCATAGTGATCTGCACTCAGAGATAGTTTATGCTTAAGCACTGTACATATTGAATACATTTGATGTTAAGCATCAAAATAGTATGACACATGGTGTAAGTTCTTTATGGCCGGACAAACAAAATTTTGGAAGAGGAAAAGGGTGAACGTGATCAGGTAAATTTCTACGTTTCGAATTGTAAAGTGCATCCTATCACAGATGAGATTGAAAGGTTGATTCAGGTTTTGGTGAAAAATATATGCAACTCCCTTCCCACACAGTGCATTCAAAATACATAGTTTCACCTTGATCTTTACTTGTCCTTTTAACTCTGCCTTCTCTGTTTTTCTGCTTCTTTTGTCTTCAGTCATCACCCTGATCTTATCTCATCTTATCTTTTCGATCTTGCGTGAATAATATTGTGAGTTGCTTCCTTGTGTACGTCTCTTCTCGAAGTGCTCTAAGTGTCATGTGGGTGTGCTTAGCGTGAGCTGGGAGCTGTTGGCCAGCGGCACCTTGCTCGAAGAGGACCTTCTTGACATTGGGTCCGCTTCGCTTGCACTCGCCGCCACCTGCCAATCTGCCTTTGTCTCGTTTCCCCTTTCACCAAGCCCTTGCTACTCCTGAAGCAAGCAATCTATCTCTCCTCTTGTCCTCCTAGTCAATCATGCTTCTAAACCAACAAGTAGGTAGAGAGGAATAACTGTTGCAAAATCGAACTTTCCCAAAGCAAGAGAACCTCCTTAGATAGCCTCGGCAACAAAGGCGCTTTCAAACGAACATTGGCCACCTTCACTTTGAGTTTTCTTTCGCTAGTCCAGCTAGCTAACGCTTTATTTTGTGGTGAAATTCTGCCGCTTTACATGCATGCATGAATAAAATAATTTAACATTGAAAATTGAAAATATGCATAATTATTGCATATAAAATTCATAATATGATATATTTGTACGTGCATTTATATCCGTGCATGCACAAGACGTTTTTGCACAAACTGTGAAAATTCAATACATAGGTGAAACTTATGTGTAATTACTACATAATAATAATAATAATAATTTTAATAATAATAATAATAATAATAGTAAGATGATGATGATAATAATAATGATAATGATGATAATAATAATAATAATAAATAATAAATAATAATAATAATAGTGCTTCTCTGTCAATGGCTGATGCATTTCTGCACATGCGCCTCCATCGTCTCACCCGTGAGGGGAGTACGAAGAATTGACGATAAGCTCTAATGACACCCCCGCAAGGGCAGTTCCAACACTTCCAGACGGGCCGGTATGTTCAATGAAAATACTGGTCCAGAAATAGACCGGTATGTTCAATGAAAATTCTGGTGGCATCGACGGGAATCGAACTGGTGACAGGGCCCAGATGGTAGAACTTGACCACTGGGCTATCACGGTGTCCATAATAATAATAATAATAATAATAATAATAATAATAATAATAATAATAATAATAATAATAATAATAGTGCTTCTCTGTCAATGGCTGATGCATTTCTGCACATGCGCCTCCATCGTCTCACCCGTGAGGGGAGTACGAAGAATTGACGATAAGCTCTAATGACACCCCCGCAAGGGCAGTTCCAACACTTCCAGACGGGCCGGTATGTTCAATGAAAATACTGGTCCAGACGGATCGGTATGTTCAATGAAAATACTGGTGGCACCGACGGGAATCGAACTGGCGACAGGGCCCAGATGGTAGAACTTGACCACTGGGCTATCACGGTGTCCCAAATAATAATAATAATAATAATAATAATAATAATAATAATAATAATAATGATACCACACACCACCACTATTATTATTATTATTATTATTATTATTATCATTATTATTATTTTATTATTATTATTATTGTTATTATTATTATTGTTGTTGTTGTTGTTGTTGTCATTATTATTATCATTATCATTATCATTATTATTATTATTCAGCCCAATGGCCTCAAGGCGTTAAACTGTGACGCCAACTCATAACCCTTTGGTGGTAGATGTTGGGGAGGAGGGTCGTTGCGCGCGTAAAAGATCTTAAACTCCGCATATGCTGGTTGATAGCCCAGGACCCAGCAGACACCAGATTGGGGTTTCGAGGCAGCTCTAGCAACCGCGCTTGGTGTATGCACTTGCACATTCGGTGACGTCTTGCAAGAGGTTGCTGGGACTGCGGAATAACCTCGGCTTAGTGCAGTCTTGCCCTCAGGAGCTCCATCGGTGGCCCCGATCATCAGGCGAGAGACTGACACGGGGGGGTGGAGGACCTCGAACAAGGGTATTGGAGGCTTATGTCCGTTGAGGATATGCCATTAGCTGCATCAGTACGCCTCAGATATAGTATTATTATTATTATTATTGTTATTATTATTATTATTATTATTGTTGTTGTTGTTGTTGTTGTTGTTGTTGTTGTTGTTGTTGTTCTGGTATCGCGATAGCCCAGTGGTCAAGTTCAATACCATCTGGGACCTGTCGCCAGTTCGATTCCCGTCGGTGCTAGTATGTTCAAAGTATGTTTTGTTTGAAAGTATTGGTCTGTCTGGAAGGTTTGAAGCTGCCCTGCGAGGGTGTCAGCAGAGCTATCGGTCAGGGTGAGACGATGGAGGGACATGTGCAGATTTGCATCCGCCATTGACAGAAGCACTATTATTATTATTATTATTATCATTATTATTATTATTATTATTATTATTATTATTATTACTATTATTATTATTATTATTCAGCCCAATGGCCTCAAGGCGTTAAACTGTGACGCCAACTCATAACCCTTTGGTGGTAGATGCTGGGGAGGAGGGTCGTTGCGCGCGTAAAAGATCTTAAACTCCGCATATGCTGGTTGATAGCCCAGGACCCAGCAGACACCAGATTGTTGTGGGTGGGGTTTCGAGGCAGCTCTAGCACCCGCGCTTGGTGTATGCACTTGCACGTTCGGTGACGTCTTGCAAGAGGTTGCTGGGACTGCGGAATAACCTCGGCTTAGTGCAGTCTTGCCCTCAGGAGCTCCATCGGTGGCCCCGATCATCAGGCGAGAGACTGACACAGGGGGGTGGAGGACCTCGAACAAGGGTATTGGAGGCTTATGTCCGTTGAGGATATGCCATTAGCTGCATCAGTACGCCTCAGATATGGTAAATCTGCCTTGGAGTGTTGACTGTGACATATTTGAGGGAAATCCCGATGAAAAACCTAGTCACACTTGCTAAACAGAGTTCCAGCCCAATGGCCTCAAGGCGTTAAACTGTGACGCCAACTCATAACCCTTTGGTGGTAGATGCTGGGGAGGAGGGTCGTTGCGCGCGTAAAAGATCTTAAACTCCGCATATGCTGGTTGATAGCCCAGGACCCAGCAGACACCAGATTGTTATGGGTGGGGTTTCGAGGCAGCTCTAGCAACCGCGCTTGGTGTATGCACTTGCACATTCGGTGACGTCTTGCAAGAGGTTGCTGGGACTGCGGAATAACCTCGGCTTAGTGCAGTCTTGCCCTCAGGAGCTCCATCGGTGGCCCCGATCATCAGGCGAGAGACTGACACGGGGGGGTGGAGGACCTCGAACAAGGGTATTGGAGGCTTATGTCCGTTGAGGATATGCCATTAGCTGCATCAGTACGCCTCAGATGTAGTATTATTATTATTATTATTATTATTATTATTATTATTATTATTATTGTGTTGGGAGTAGGGGTGGGGGGGTTGGGGGGGGAGGGGGAAATGGAAATTGTGTACCCCCACCCCCCCCCCCCCCACCCCCTTTTCCGCACCCCTGTCCCCATAAATTTAAATCATGGTTTGTGGGAACGAGCAGAAGTTGGGAGCTCATATTGGCAGGGTGGCTAGCCCCAGACTCGATGTTGATGCTGATGTAGTTTTTATGAATTCACGCAAATATTTGCGTTAGGTCAGTGTCCTGAATGCCACAATTCCTCGTTTTTTGGCCTATTTTTGAACCCCCTGTCCCCATAAATCATGGTTTGTGGGAACAAGGAGGAGTTGGAAGCTCATATTTGCAGGGTGGCTAGCCCCAGACTCGATGTTGATGCTGATATAATTTTTTGGGGATTCACGCAAATGTTTGCGTTAGGGGAGTGTCCTGAATGCCAAAATTCCTTGTTTTTTAAGACTATTTTTGCACCCCCTGTCCCCATAAATCATGGTTTGTGAAAACCAAGAGGATTTGGGAACTCATATCGACAGGGTGGCTAGCCCCGGACTCGATGTTGATGCTGATTTTTTTTTTTTTTTTTTTTTTTTTTTTTTTTGGAATTCACGCAATTTTTTTTTTTTTTTTTTTTTTGAATTCACGCAAATATTTACGTTAGGAGAGTGTCCTGAATGCCAAAATTCCTTGTTGTTTTGGGAGTACTTGCCGGTACCTTCGGCAATGAACGTACCCTGTCGACGGAGAAGGGGGGGTCCCGCGGGGGGGGGGGGGGGGGGGGGCGGGAACCCCAGCCCTGCAATTGCACGTACCAGTTTTGGTCGCGGGTGGCACCCACACCAGAAAATTGATGTCTTTATGCCACCAGGCGCCGTTTTCGCACACCAGGGGATTTAGCGGCTGATATTTGGTGTATCTGACACTTCTTGATGAGCTCTCTTCAAAAATATAAAAGCTGTGGTGCCGGGTGGCGTAAAAACCAGAAATTTCATGTTCTTGCGCCACCAGGCGCCGTTTGCGCGCACCAGAGGGAGTTCGAGGCTGATGTTTGATGTACCCGATACCTCTTGGTGAGCTCTCTTCGGAGATCCAAACGTATTGGTGCCGGGTGGCACAAAAACCAGAGATTTTAGGTTTTTGTGGCACCATTACACTTGCGTTCTGCTGTACCTCGGGCAATGGAGTGTACCCTGTCGACAGGGAAGGGGTTCCGGGGGGCCCTACCCCCGGGAACCCAAGCCCGGCACTTGTACGTACCCCACGCGATCAGCCGGCACCAAAATGAAAGGCTGAGAATTTACAAGGCTCTAAGAGTGTGCCGGAAGGGTTTATGCCGGTTACCTCCGGCAATTGAACGTACCTTTGTCGACTGTGGAAAGGGGGGGTCACAGCCCCAATTGTACGTACCCGAAGCGAATTCGCCTTCATCAGAATGAATGGCTAAGATTGCTCCCTCCAAGGCTGTAAAAGTTGTGCATGTGAGAATGAGAGGACAAGCAACCATGGGAAGAGGGGGGGGGGGGGGGGGGGGGGCGCGAAGCGCACATTATTATTAATATTAATATTAATATTAATGTTATTATTATTATTATTATTATTATTATTACAACTACTACTATCATTATTATTATTATTATTATTATTACTATTATTATTATTATTATTTAGGGAGTACATAGGCCATCGGTCCTTTCCATGGGCTGATTGGTATAAAGCTCCTAGAGTAATGTTCTATGCCGTCACTTCCTTTATTCCACCGATTGGTGTGGAGACTTTCCTTATGGGATGGAGGACTGGATGCACATGGCCTTTTGGCTCAGCAATTGGCAGGAGATACACTATTATTATTATTATCATTATTATTATTGTTATTATTATTATTATTATTATTATTATTATTATTATTATTATTATTATCATATTATCATTAGTAGTAGTAGTAGTAGTAGTAGTAGTAGTAGTAGTGTAATAGTAGTGTTGGTGGTGGTAGTACCAGTACTATATGATAAAAATTAGTAGTCATAGCCATATTTACATATACACATGCGCTCAGATACCTAAGTTTGTGCATGTCCTTTTGCGTCCAATACATACGTTGGTGCTCGTGCGTGTGCAGAGTGGGCGATGCAACTCACAGGTGAATCCTTCTCTCACGTTTGCTTTCGTAATCCTTGTTGTTGCCGTTTCCTGGTTGCAAAGATGTGTCTTTATTACAAAATTGATCCTTCCAAGATATGTCTTTATTACAAAATTGAGCAGAAGGAGGAGCAGGAGGAGGAGGAGGAGGAGAAGAAGAAAAAGAAGAAGAAGAAGAAGAAGAAGAAGAAGAAGAAGAAGAAGAAGAAGAAGAAGAAGAAGAAGAAGAAGAAGAAGAAGAAGAAGAAGAAGAAGAAGAAGAAGAAGAAGAAGAAGAAGAAGAAGAAGAAGAAGAAGAAGAAGAAGAAGAAGAAGAAGAAGAAGGAGGAGGAGGAGGAGGAGGAGGAGGAGGAGGAAAGAAGGAGAAAGGAGCCATTTGCATGTGCTTTGCTTGCCGTTCCACAGGTCTAGGATCTTTTGCAAGCTGAAGCTTTCTCTTCGGCCGTCTTGCCCCTCGTCATCGATTCCCGAGCCCTCTTCTGGTTTTTGACTGCTTGCGCTTTGAGTGCCTGTTGCCACCATTACCACTCCGACTGCTTGCTTACTCATTCCATGTTCCGTGTCCTGTGTGTTTATAACTCCACAGCAGGCCCTGCGGCTGCTCCCAACCACTTTCCTGCTGCGACGCTGCCATTTCTACCGGTAACCGCCACCACTGCTCCCGTGCCACCTCTGCAACGGCTACGACTGCTCCACTTTGTAAGACTTTATAGGAGTGTGTGCACTGCATATGCAATAGACCAAGACAGTTTTACATGCAAATTTAAGTATGAAACATATATTTGTTGTAAGAAAAGGGGGGGGGGCCAAGCAGAAAGAAACAATGCAGAGAAAGAAACAAATGCATTCTTTTACGCTTGCGCCTTTCTTAACACAGCGTATCACTTACTCAGACCAATATACTATCAATGCATTTATAATATTATGTCCTATATGCGGTTGTAACTAGGTTCAAGCCTCGCTTTTGCAGGATAAAGCCGCGAGCTCCATCAGGCCGCAAAGCATTTCCAAACGGGCAAAAGATACTTCGCTGCAAAAAGAAAACAAGAGCGAAAACCGCATGGTTGGAGCATAAGCCACTTGACATGCCTGGTCTGCAGCATATAAAATTACATCCTTTGGGGGGGGGAGGGGGGTGTTCAATTTTCTGAAGCAGAAATAAGTCGTAACCTTCTTTTTCGTGTGTCTTTGCGTTTTTGGCGTGTGTGCTGGACGCGAGCAAACAAGCGTGGGTCACGTTGCTCCTGATGAGCCAAACATTTCACCAAGTTTCATTCTTATTTCTCCCCTTGCTCATACGGTGGTTTCTGTCCACCCGTCTGCTTTATCCATGTATCCATCTACCTATCCATCTATCTGCATGCAAGCAAAAGCATGACGTTCTCGGGGGCTTTGTCGATCCCTGAGATGCTCATATTCTGCACGTTAGCCTGTTTGCAATGCACTCAGCGCTGAGTAAAAAGCATCAAAGTCAGTAACTTAAAAGAGACTGCACTAGCTGTTGGAAAGAGGTTTAAATACTTACACAACGTGACCAAATTTGCCATTTGCAAGGCAATTACAACAATTACTGATTGTGAAGGAAGTTCCTATAGATTGATTGTAGTCGCAGTCATTTAGTAAAAAAGCGTTCCATTTCCATCTCAGTAGACCTGTCCTGGGATTCTTAGAATCCAGCCTGATGAATTTAAGGACAGTTAGAACTGAAGAAAAAAAATATGTGCAGAAGAATGATAGTGTGTATTAAAAATTTGCAAAAGCGTAAATCATTAAATGAAAGAGCAAAAAAAGCGGCAAAGAAAGGTTAAAATGATCAAGAAAGTGTAAAAACGAGGAGAAAAGAGGCGGTATAGTGAAGAGCAAAGCACAAGACGATGCTTCACAGCGGCTGAGACGACTTTTAGAACAACCAATTCAGCTAAACATGATATCCTTGATTTTCACCAACTTATGCGGATTAACTTCAGGCCATCTTATAGATTTTTTTCAAACGGTTGCAGGTATGATTTTTCAAGTGAGTATTTATTGAAATGAAACTAAATTATGCAACATGGGAGTCAGCATATGTTTTTTTAGGCATTGTAAGCGTTGGTAAAACGGGGGCACTTTTTAGTGTTACATATTGCTGTTGACATTCAAGACAACAAAAAAAATTGATTTTTCTGTTTTGGTTGGAATTTCAGTTTTGGTTGGAATTTTGATTTTGGGTGAAAATTTGAATTTTTCAAATTAACGGCTATATTCGTCCGCAAAATATCGTAAATTTTCGCGAAATGTTACCGTTAAATTTGAAAATTTGAATTTTTGTCACAAAAATGAAAAACTGTCACAAAAATGAAAATCTGACACAAAAATGAAAAACTAATTTTTGTTGTTGTCTTGAATGTCAACAGCAATATATAACGAGTTTTTAACAGAAGTTTTTTGTTCAGTTTTTTTATTAGGAAAGCTTGAATCACGATTGAATTTCCCTGTGTACGCATTTAAAAAAGTGAATTTTACTTTTGAATTTGAATTTGAATTTAAGTACTGTTAATGATATTAATAAAATGGTCCGGAAATGAAAATTTACAAGATATATAAACTTGAAAAAATAATATAAATATTCAACTTTTTTTTTTTTTTTTTTTTTTGTACACGGAAATATAGGGCGTCGTGACGGTGTTGATCTTTGATAATTGACAATGATTTTTTCGAAAGCAATAAATGCCTTCAAGTTTATACAGAGGTTCCTTAATTTTTTTTTTTCGGCACCATTTTTAAAAAATCCCGGGAACTCAATTATTTTTGTGGCAGGTGTCCGCCGGGGCCGGCCGGTCTAGGACTCGAAAAGATGCCAGAGGAACTTTGAAGGGACGGTTCCCTGAGCCTACGGTGTATCAGCTACTATGATGAGGCTTTTCATTGAAGTACCACAAAACATATTAAAGTTACTGAGTCCAAGTATATCAGCCATAGTAACCTTGACTCTGAGTGTTTTTGATTACTTGTACAAAATATTTCTTATGCCGGCCCACCCGGTATATAATGGCATTACTCTATGTTCCCGTCTGTTGGTTGATCATCGGATCCTGAAGTTGGCTTGGAGAGTACGTAGTCCCTTCTACATTAGGTATTCCTCATTCTTCATATCGTTAGACGTCGGCGCTTATATCATTAAATATTGAATCACTGTAACAATGGAGTCGCTAATAAAAACACAATACACTGGGTATGGAAATTTTTCCTCGTAACTTGGAAGCTTGATTTGGACATCTCTGGCAATCATGCCGCAATGAGAAAAACACACAGATTTGAAGATGCTGCATGGTTTATTCATGAGGAAACTTGATACTTACTGCCAGCTGATTGCATATGAATGTTTTTGGATGTGTATGTGTTGGGGGTATACATTTCTGGGGTTGCTTTTGGGTTTTCATGTGTTCCGAGTCTGTGGGATGAGCAAGGGTTACAGTACATGAGACACCCTTGCGGGAAATGGTTTTTTATTAATATACGAAAACTTGATATTTGCTATAGAATGTGAATGCATTTGGATACATATATGATGGGGTAATACGTTTCTTTGGCTGTTTATGGGTTCTTGGGCATTTTGTGAGATGAGCAGGGGTCGCTGACAAGTAGACACATGTCACAGGGACACACCACACATGTCACGACACTCACAAAATGGAATGAAGAATCTTGTGCAAACCTTGGTTATATGTTTGCTTTGGGCTGTAATGTTATCGCAATGTGTTTTCACGATGGTTGGTGGAGTGGGAACACAGAAATGACACGGAATAGTGGATGGGATTCACAGAGTGTCAAGGGGGTTGATGAGTTGGAAGAACAAAGACATGGGACAACATGTCAAAAGTGAACACAGGACGGAATTGGGGCTTGGGGGACTAGACATTGATATGGCATGACAAGGAAATCGGTTTAAAGGGGGGAATATGAAGGAGGAGACAATTGGATGGATGTGGCAAGTCGGTATGGATGATGGCAGGGTTGGAACGGTTTATGCCCACAGCCAGACGGCATTGGGAGATGAAAGTTGGTTGGAACTACGAAGGAATGAAGGGGGAAACAAGTGGTGGAATTGGAATAGGAAGGAACACAAGGGGGACGACAAATGAGGGCAGAGTTGCAGGGGGCAACATGGCGCAAAACTCCAAGTGGAAATTCACGCGTTTTGCGGGAGACAACCTCTGGGGTGGTTAGGACAAATATGACGTCCTTTTTGGGGGCTTTTGCGGGCTTTTTACGAAGAACGGACTACTACCTATGTCGGCCATATCACTGCCCTTCAAGTCCTTATTTTTTAGCGCACAGGGTGCAAAAAGGCAAGCTCAGAGGGAGTGTGGTGTGTGGAAACAGGGTGATAAAACGTGACGAACAACACAGGATATTGTGTCTACATTAGGTGTACGACACTATTATGGCTTCGGCAGAAAAGGAAGATGGAAGTGGAAAGAGAGAGGTGGAAGAGGCACCTGAGAAGAAGGCGGGCAAGGAGGCCAGGCACAAGGCTGTGTCCGAGGATGACGTTCGACATTGATGACGAGACTTTGTGGGAGACAGGGGAATGTAGAAAAGACAGGGATGTCTATGATATCAGGGATCGGTTGGTGATTGTAGGTAGTGCTTCACGCTCCAAGGCTCATAACCCTTAGCTTAGAATGTGGACTGCTCAGAGGTGCTCTCTGCTAGTTTATTCGTCTCCCAGGTGTCCCCTGTCAGCTCACTTATTAATACCAGCTCCAAACGTTACTTTAGTACATAACTCTTCACAGAGAACTGAATACCGCCAAAACGTTGTAATGGACTCCTAAGTCTCCTGGACCATTTCGAACAGAGGGCTAACCACACAGGGTAAATTGGCATTGGTGCCACCAATGCCACTCCAGACAAGTAGTTCATACCTAGCGTCACTTTCACTCTCTCTCTCTCTAACAAACTAACGTAAATACCGGTCATATTAATCCCATCAACTAGTCAACTAGTACTTCCTAACGTCTATGTCGTCATTCCTGCTCACATGATTAGCATTATTTTTCTAAGGCACTGTCTCAGTATTACTCACATTCAGAATCGATATGGTTTTCCTCAAGCACTAGATCAGTTTACAGAGCTTTTTCCTTCTTTTCTCTCTGTTGACTAATTGCAAGTTTCTCCCAGGCATTGCTGCCTCATAATCATCCGACATTGGCCCCCGGTATGACGTTGGATTCAGCTTGTTCTCGTCATTCATGTTGAAGAGTTATACTCTGTTTTCCATGGAGCCAAATCACGATCTTGTATTTCTCTGATGAGCGCGCCTTTTTCCTGCGCCGATTCGAGACACTTCCTCTCTCTCTCTCTCTCTCTCTCTCTCTCTCTCTCTCTCTCTCTCTATATATATATATATATATATATATTTATTTATATGTATATATATATGATATATACATATATATATAATTCCTAAAACTGATTAAAAGTAAGATGTATAATATGTCCCCAAAACCAGAAAAATGCTGGTTTTATAGTTTTGAGTTTTTGCCTTCCACAGACATTTACAAATAACACAAAGTTGGAGAAATACGTTTAATAATTGTACAAAACGATTCACCTATTCATCTGTGCAAGAAATAATACTCAAGCTACAAAATATGAGATTTTCGTGTTTCGACAAAAAAAAATTAAGGTGATTTCCTCCTAGCTGGTTAAACTTTGTAGCCTACAAGTAAAAGTATCAAGAAATGTTATGTACAAGTAATCAAAAACACTCAAGGTTACTATGTATATACTTGGATAGCTTTAATATGCTTTGTGGTAAAAGATAGCTGATGCACTCAGGGAACCCTTTCCTATTGCATCTTTTCCTAGACCGGCCGTCCCCGACACCCACCACAAAAAATGATTGAGTTCCCGGGATTTTGAAAGTTTCTAAAAAATGGTGAAAAAGCTACAAAAGTTAAGGAACCTCTGTATAAAAGGCATTTATTGCTTTAAAAAAAAATCATTGTCCATTATCAAAGATCAACACCTATATTGTGGTCGACCCTAAAAAAACATATCATTATCCCTTTTTTTTCCCCTTGATATTTTTCATTTCCTGACCATTTTACCGTTAACACTTAAATTCGAATTCAAATTCAAATGCTCAAAAATTTATTATACAGAACCACAATTCACTTGAACACTCCAGCTTTCTAACAAAAAAACAGAATGAAAAAATGTTAAAAACTCATTACGTGTTGAAAAAGTGCTTTAATTTTACCAACGCGTCAATATTTACAAAACAAATGGTGTTGACCAAGTGCAGTACAATATTAATATTTAAAAGACTCAACAATGAAATTCAAATACCGCGTACCGGAAGAGGGGTCATTTCAGAAAGCCCGCTAAAGGGTGGGGGGGAAGGTAACTGTAGCTCGCGCGCAAATGGCTTGCCTTGGATCTGGACAACATGATTTCCAAACAAACAAACAAACAAGAGAGGGAGGGATATCGTGTCTGCACACGATATGTGTGTGCACACGATATCGTGTGTGCACATGATATCGTGTGTGCAGGCGCGATATTGTTATCGTGTGCAGACATGATACAGAGAAAGAGAGAGAGGAAGAGAGAAACACAGAAAGAGAGAGAGAGAGAGAGAGAGAGAGAAAGAGAGAGAAAGAAAGGAAGGAAAGGAAGGAAAAAGAAAGAAAGAAAGAAAGAGAGAGAGAGAGAGAGAGAGAAGAGGAAGAGAGACACACAAAAAGAAAGAGAGAGAGAGAGAGAGAGAGAGAGAGAAGAGGAAGAGAGAGACACACAGAGAGAGAAAGAGAGAGAGAGAGAAAGAGGAGAGAGAGAGAGAGAGAGAGAGAGAGGGAGAGAGAGAGAAAGGAAGAGAGAGCTCGAAATAGATAGAGAGAGAGAAAGAAAGAAAGAGAGAGAGAGAGAAAGAGAAAGAGAAAGAGAGAGAGAGAAAGAGAAAGAAAGGAAGCAAGGAAGGAAAAAGAAAGAAAGAAAGAAAGAAAGCCTGAGAGAGAAACGAGGAAGAGAGACACACAGAAAGAAAGAAAGAGAGAGAGAGAGAGAAGAGGAAGAGAGAGACACACAGAAAGAGAGAGAGAGAGAGAGAGAGAGAGAGGGAGAGAGAGAGAGAGAGAGAAGGAGAGAAAGAACGAAAGAAAGAGAGAGAGAAAGAGAAAGAAAGAGAGGGAGAGAGAAAGAGAGAGAAAGAGAGAGAGAAAGAAAGAAAGAAAGAGAGAGAGAGAGACTCCCGAGAGAGGGAGAGAGAGAGAAAGAGAAAGAGAGAGAGAGAGAGATGTACGCATTCATAGCTGCCTCCAGCTTGGCGCGCTCACCGTCGTCGTCCTCGTCGTCCTCGTCGTCGTCGTCGTTGACGAGTTCTTTTTTCTGCTTCTTTTTCCGAACGAGCGGCGTGTCGTCATCTTCTGATGACGTATCCCTCGCTTGGTCTTGAGTGGGAGGCTGCGAATTCTCGTCCTTTTTTTCGGCTGCAAAAACAAAAATAGCAAGTGGGAAGCAAAGCAAACACAATTCTTCAATAACATTCCAAGATACCTGCCTGGGGCGGCTGCGGCGGGGCCTTGTTTATTAACAGGGGTTTACCAGACCGCGAGTGACCGTGCTCGCCCCTTTGCCAAAGTTTAAGTAAGTGTAAGGTTTGTGTATGGTCGTTCAGGGCTTTTGAGCTGTGCTCAAGACGAAGGGCTTTTGAGCTGTGCTCAAGACGAAGGATTCTGAAGGAATTTCAACGGTCTGTGGTGGGGAGATGGCTTAGGTTGGGATGGTTTAGGTTGTGTTCTGGAGAACGTAAGTGGGCTAGATTGGAAAGGAAAAATAGCATAGCCAGTGAGGAAAATTATGATTTGATATGGGCAAAAAAGGAATTTGCCAGAGTAAAGAGGGAAATTTTCCAGTGCACTTGTGGCGAGAAAATACTTGTAAAAAAGTAAAAAGCAGGACTCATTATATATTTCATTAAATTGTATCGTATTGCGTAAAAGATTGTCTGTTCCTTGATACTTAAGTTGGTTACGAAGTAGCGTTCAGGTTAGATACTGAAGTACGCGGATATAGTTTCTCATGAATAGGAGCAGTGGTATCGTTCCTCGTGAAAAAGTCTGACTCAGTTCTTCTTGAAGTTATTAGTAAATTGATTAGAGATAGAGTTCCTTCTGAGCATTAGTAGTTTGTAATTATGCGGAAACGTCTCGGTTGGGAATTTGAATAGTGATATAGTTTTTCTTGGAATTATTAGTAATTGAAGTAGAGTTATAATTCCTTTTGAGCGATTTGTTGAACCAAACTTTCAAGTTCCGAACCTCATTTTTTTGCATATGTACTCAATCGAGATGAGAAATACCGTCATCGTGTGAATGGTATTGATGATCTCTGTTGGTATCATCATTTTGAGGCCACTACCACACCTGGACTTTGAAAATCAAGAAACTGCGTAGCGAAAATAGCTTTGACTATCGCTTTACCATTGAAGCAAAGGACCGAACTATCCTCAATACTTTAGCCGGTAGTAATAATTATTTGTGGCATGTTGAGCTTGGCTTACCACCAGTTGCTCCTCGGCCGCTGCCGCCACCACGTAGTGTCCGAAGAGGCAGGCAGAGACAGGAACGTAGACGTCGACTTCGATAAAATCATTAAAGTCATTTTTGATTCAAAAATATAAAAATTTGAATTTGAAATTGAAATTAAATTTAAATTAAATTTAATAATATTAAAAAACATTATTAAGTGTTTCTGTATCAAAACTACTTACGTAACGTGACTTGTTACACTACTGAAATTTACACAACAAAAAATCAACAATGTATGATGTAACGTTCGAAACGGTTATAAATTTGAATTTTTTTTAAATATTTTTGATAAATTATGATAAAATATATTATTCTGATGTAAATGTATATAAAGTGTAGTTGTTTTCAATGAAAACCAAGAAAGAACAAATAGATTACAATAATTCTACAAAATCCTTACATAACCGTTAAAAAACAGTTGTAACGGTTAGAAATTCAATTTTTTTAATATTATTAAAATAACATATAATCTTTTGTTTTTATGAAGGAACCATCAATGTTCAAATATATAGGATTTTTCTTGCAAAACCACTTGCACTTTATCCTGTCTACCCCCCCCCCCCTCCCATCATGAGTCCTCTCTCTCTCTCGAGGACCGTCGGCGTAGTAGCAGTAGTAGTACATCGTAGTAACAGTCGTAGTCGTAGTACATCGTGGTAGTATGAGTAGTAGCAGTAGTAGTACACTGTTGTATCAGCAGTAATGCTGAAACCTGTAGCATAAGTGGTAAGCCTCTGTAGACGGGGAGTAGAGGGGCGGGAAGACGAGGCTCGTTTCGTGCTGCTCTGCCATCGACCATGTCCTTCATGTGGTCTCCTCTAGTACTGAGTATTAATACAAAGTTTAAAACTTGGGGCCGGCAGTAACTGGCCCTATTCACTGTAGCGGCGGCGCTGTCCTTCATGATCCTCTTGCAGTAACTGGCCTTGTTCCTCTGCTCGGGGCGCGTAGTCTATTATAGCCTGTCACTCTGCTCATGACCACATGTCCTTGATCTGGTCTCCATGGCATGAGTAGTAGTAGTAGTAGTAGTAGTAGTAGTAGTAGTAGTAGTGGTAGTCGTAGTAGGCAATCATATTAGAAGTAATAGATTGTAATAATAATAATAATAATAATAATAATAATAATAATAATAATAGTGCTTCTCTGTCAATGGCTGATGCATTTCTGCACATGCGCCTCCATCGTCTCACCCGTGAGGGGAGTACGAAGAATTGACGATAAGCTCTAATGACACCCCCGCAAGGGCAGTTCCAACACTTCGAGACGGGCCGGTATGTTCAATGAAAATACTGGTCCAGACGGATCGGTATGTTCAATGAAAATACTGGTGGCACCGACGGGAATCGAACTGGCGACAGGGCCCAGATGGAATAATAATAATAATAATAATAATAATAATAATAATAATAGTAGTGGTGGTGGTAGTAGTAGTAGTAGTAGTAGTAGTAGTAGTAGTAGTAGTGTAGCGGCGTTGCTCCTCTGTTCCGGGTTCATAAGCTCTGCTATCGATCTTCACGTGTGTACTCATCTCGTATCATGTTACTCCAACACCAGGCTGTTGCGGAGCTGTTCCTCTGCCCCGAGCTTACGGCCAGGCGACGGGGGCGGCAGCTCCCTCACGACCTGGCCGGTGGTTTCTACCTCAATTTCTTCAAGCCGAGGTTTTTGCCTATTCCTGGGCGGCGGAAGGTCCCTTAGTGTTATGTCAGGGGATTTGCGGATCATCACCGCATGGGGCTCGCTCTCGCACCCTTCATCCTGTGAAGCGTGCCCGCCCTGCCCAGGGATGCTCTCCACGGAGACTGGACGAGGAGATTTCTTCAACCGAGGCTCGGGCTGAGAGCCCGCGCCTGCAGCGGCTGCTGCTGCCTTAGCCTTAGCCCCTTGGACAAAGCCCTGTCGGTATTTGCGAATACTCATGCTAATGAGAACGAAGACGATGACCAGGCAGATCAAAACCGCCACGACGATGCCGCCTACATATGTATACATACATACACACATACATACAATATTGGCATTCATATCAACGTACAATTATGCATAGCATAAATACGTACATACATAACATACATACATAAATACATACATACATACATAACAGAAATTCCCGAGGTCTGGAAGAAAGCAGACTCGGCGTTGGAGACATACATACATACATACATACATACAAACATAGTATTACATACATACATACATACATACGTACATACCCGAGGTATGGAAGAAGGCTGCCTCAGTTGTGGGTGCCCCGAGCGGTTGTGGAGCAGAGATCGAGCCAGGATCATAGACAGGAGAACCAGAAGGAGACGGAGACGGAGTAGCAGAAACAGAACGGATCGCAATGTCCTGTGAGGAGATTTGATAGCTCCCAAGGGCGACGGCTGGAGCCTGTGTCATGCTGAGTGAGGCTCCGGCAGGCATGCCGGACTGCTTCACCAGCTCCACCTAGATAGATAGATAGATAGATAGATAGATAGATAGATAGATAGATAGATAGATAGATAGATAGATAGATATGTTGTTGTTTAATCTATGGGCGTGGCTTAGCTTGAAAAGCCATGGCCTCCTATACTACCCCCGGACAAGAACTTTCAGCACCGGCCAAGCTGCACACCAACCACTGTCTCGCTGTGGTTGGTGTCTGTGCCCAGTTCAAGCCGAAAGGTAGCCGAGCCCTTTTGAACTATACGGGACAACACTAGAACACTCCCCAGGAGCGTGTGCCCTAAGGAGATGATGCCACAAACAAGCCGAGGTTTCAGGAGTTCACGCTCGTTGTGAGTTACCTTCTACAACCCCGACTTCATCAACCCTTTGCATCACGCCCCGACTTCATCAGCCATGGTCAGGAGTTGGTTGCCTGTTTAGCCCTTGCGCTGCGCGCGATTAACGGCGGACACAAAATCGTCATTGTAGGAGATAGTTAGATCTGAACCCCAGGCTGAGTTGCCAGTGGCAGAGACCGTCTCCAGGGATAGATAGATAGATAGATAGATAGATAGATAGATAGAAAGATAGATAGATAACCATACCTGCAGACCAGTTTCTCCGTGCAGCAGCGTTTGTGCCACGAGCACGGCGGAGATGCTTTCCGTGGTCGCCAGCACCACACTCACAAGCACGCCTATCAAGATCATTATGCACGCATGGATAAGTATGCATACATACATATACTATTGGTACACATAGCACGATATTGCCCATACATGTTAATAATGTATTTATGTATGTCTGCAGGTATGTCGTACGTGTTGCGTGCCAAAGTATGTGTATGTGTATGTGTGTGTGGCATGTGAAGTGAGATGATACCCAGCTGCGTCTCGTTGGAGCCGCTCAGCGCCCTCCTCAAGCTGTTGCTAGACAAGAGGCGCCGGCCCGCAGTCTGCGGACTACCGTCGGCTGGCAGCAACTCCACCAGCACCCAGCCTCCATCCAGACCAAGGAACACACTGACCGCCGTTTGCACCGCCAACAGCACCGCTTCGACCGCATCGGAGCTGGCGGCGAAGTCAGGCAGAGTCAAGCTCAACTGGCAGGAAACTTTGGCTTGGCACGCGCCTACGTACATACATAATTACACAGATGACATGAATGACATAGTAATAGATGACATATGCAGATACTAGATAGATAGATACCCGAGCCCACGGCAGGTGGCGTGGGCATCCTGACCAAGGCAGGCTTTGGAGAGTCCAGCGCCGTGCAGTCGCGCACAGGCTACGCATACATACATACATACATGCACACATACATAAATACATACATAGATACATACATACATACATACATACATAATATTAATATATACACATACATAGATACATAGATACATACATACATACATACATAATATTAATGTATACAAGTATTACTTAAACACATATATACATTGATGCATACATGGATATAATATAATATTATCACCTTGAAGGAGGAGCGGTAACCAGTGCGGGCCGTGCGGTAATTGCGGCAACCCACACTACACATACATAGATACTTAGATACATACATACATACACACAGAGAGCAGTGGCCCATGCGAGCTGTATTGCGGCAACGCACACTGGCAAAACACGTAGGTAGATAGATAGATGAGATTTCGGAAAAAGGATGAAGTCCTTGCAAAGGAACGCAGTTCACATCAAAACAGAAATGTTTGTACTGTGCATGTGTCCGGGATGGGAATCACTGGTAGACTGTGTTCTTGAAAAAGAAGAAAAGGGTTGGTCATGGAAGAAGAAAAATCCAGGAGTGAAGAGCGGGACAAGGAAGACGAGAAAGAAAGGAAGCCAGTTGAAGCCGCTAGTCCAAGTGTTTTGAGCACCGTATGCTTGCGCAAGCTACAATGATGACATTTTGTAAGGCCTAAACCCCCAAGGGGACCTAGCCCGGGCTATGCACTGTTGGACGGCTGCCATGGCATATGGTCTCCAATACGGACTAGAGGAAAGTCCATCCAATGATAGATAGATGAGATTTCGCGAAAGAAAAATCTTTGCAAAGGAAACGCAGTTTCACTTGAAACAGCAATTTTTGTACTGTGCATGTGTCCGGGATGGGAATCGCGAGTAGACTGTGTTCTCGAAAAAAGATAGATAGATAGATAGATAGATAGATAGATATAGATAGATAGATAGATATAGATATATAGATAGATAGATAGATAGATAGATAGATAGATATAGATAGATAGATAGATGAGATATCGACTAATGTCAGAAAAAGGAGCTTCTGATTTCGTCAACCAAGGAAGTCTGTAAAATAAAATAAGATAGAGTATTAAAATAAAATTAGATAGAGTAAAGTAAATAAAAAAAAATAAAAAAATAAAGGAGAAAAATAAAAGTAAAAATCAAACAACATAAAGGTAATATTATATATATTACATATACATATATATGGGGTTCATAAAAATATATATATATATATATACATATATATATATATATATATATGTAAATATTATATATACAAATATATATATACACACACATATATATATATATATATATATATACGTTGAGGGTATTAAAGTCCTAGGCAGTTGTATATAGAAAACGGTGGCGCTCACAAAAGCTGGAAGACACGAGGTGACTCCCTAAGGGGGTTTGGCTAACCAGTGTACTCACACTCCGGCTTAGGATGTGATCAACGCTGAACTTGTCCCACACTCAGGTATCATCTGATGATGAGGTGTCCAACGCCCTCCTTAGGCCCGTAGGCAGTGTCATGATTGCTGCAGCTGTAAGAGATACGCCTTAAAGTATTGACCCGATGCCCAGCTAAGCCGTGATGCTTGCACGGAAGGGACTGATACAGGCGATACCAAAGCTCCCTAGTACCAGGCGGGGCCAGGGCTCGTTCCATAAGCGCCCCTTGCAGAACGAGCTCCCACCTCCATTACAGAGGACCCAGTAAGCAGATGGAGTTTCGAGACTGTTCGACAGTCTAGTATAAACCGACAGAGCACTGTGGGTTTTATTCCGGGCTCAACAAGCGAGAAAGGGCACCCTGAGGGAACAGGATTGTGCTTCCCGTCGCTATTTCGGCATGTGACTCATAGGCGTATGGCTAGGCACACATAAGGCACCCCACCACGGGCCCAGCACACCCACACCATCCCCTAATTCTCTGTCTGTCGACAGATGGCACCCATTTCAAAACATCAAGCCCAAGGGAGGGTCAGTGACACCTCAAGTGGCCTTGGTTCACTTCGTGGAGTAAGTGATGAGATCAACTGATGAGATATCGACTAATGTCAGAAAAAAGGAGCTTCTGATTTCGTCAACCAAGGAAGTCTGTAAAGTATTGACCCGATGCCCAGCTAAGCCGTGATGTTTGCACGGAAGGGACTGATACAGGCGATACCAAAGCTCCCTAGTACCAGGCGGGGCCAGGGCTCGTTCCATAAGCGCCCCTTGCAGAACGAGCTCCCACCTCCATTACAGAGGGCCCAGTAAGCAGATGGAGTTTCGAGACTGTTCGACAGTCTAGTATAAACCGACAGAGCACTGTGGGTTTTATTCCGGGCTCAACAAGCGAGAAAGGGCACCCTGAGGGAACAGGATTGTGCTTCCCGTCGAGATAGATAGATAGATAGATAGATAGATAGATAGATAGATAGATAGATACCTGTCAAAGAGGCATGTTGTTCCCGTTTCCGCGTAGACCACTACACTCCACTTGGGACAGCGGGCAGTGTTCGCATCAGACACGCAGCCAGCACCCATGCTCAGAGAGCAAAACGGCGCCACGGCAGGGCGGGCCGCGCGTGCTAGCAACTAGATAGAGATAGGTAGATAGATATCTTAGATAGATAGATAGATAGATAGATAGATAGATAGATAGATAGATAGATAGATAGATAAATAGATATAGATACCTGATTAGGCATGCAGCTCACAGCTATCTTAGATAGATAGATAGAGCTCACAGCTATCTTAGATAGATAGATAGATAGATAGATAGATAGATAGATAGATAGATAGATAGATAGATAGATAGATAGATAGATAGATAGATAAATAGATATAGATACCTGATTAGGCATGCAGCTCACAGCGTCATCGCCCTGGCCGTCTCCTGCTTGAACTTCCCATACGTAGCGCGCAACGATGGCGAATATGCTGCTGAAGTTGCCTTGTGATATGATCGTGCCTGGCTGTTCGTTGGACGCGCCAACCACTTCCAGGAAATAAGGACCAGCCAGCAGGTTCTGCGGGACTGCCACCAGCGCGTTGCCGCTCGCCCGCAACACTCCTATGTATGTATGTTTGTATAGATAAGTATAGATATAAGTAGATAGATAGATAGACAGATAGATACCCGTAGCCAGCTTTACGGCCTGCTGCGCCTTCTTGCTGGCGTTAAACTCGCGCATACTAGCGTCACAGTTCGCTCCCTTCCACAACCAGATATCCAGCTTCGCGTTAGGATCCGCTGCTCCAGCCCACGACACATCCCATCGCACTTCTCCCGTCTGCCCCAGTATCCAGTAAGTATCCGGTCCAGGCGTCAGCACGCCGGGTTGCCCGTAGGTGGAGGGCGCATGCACGCTAATGCGAGCGCCGCTGACCGCGCCATAAAAACTAGACAAACACACAACAAGCTAGATCATCTACCTCCTCGGTAACCTACCTATTACTCACCTTCCTCGTCTCTGCTAACAAGCTGGAAACTCAGAGGCAAGACGAAACAAAAGTTGAATTGAAAGAATGAATGAGCTTGAGTAAAATCACAATAATACAGGAAAGATAAAGCCTGCAAATGCAAAGGTCAGAACCTAATTGGAAAGAAAGAAAAGGTTGACCTGCGAATGCAGGAGCGCGGCGGGTTGCTGCCGGGGGAGGCAAGCTTCATGAGCGACTTGTATTTCGGGGCTGATCAATCAATCAATCAATCAATCAATCAATCGATCAGTCAATCAATCAGTCAATCAAATCAATAAATCAATAAATCAATAAATGAATAAATCAATCCATCAAAACACACCAACCGAGCAATCAATCAATCAATCAGTCAGTCAATGAAGCCACCTGGGTACGAGGTCGGCAGGTGATCCTGGCCTGTGAACTCCAGCGCAGACCAGCTACCGTAGCGGGAAGGGCGGCCAGTGAAGGAGTAATGCATGTAGGGTCTGTCCTTGCTCATCAGGCCGTTGGTCTGTGCAAGTATACATACATACAAACAAACATGTCGGACCTCGGCGAAGGTTGCAAAGACGGGTGACTGAGGCAGAAGGAATAGGATTGCGTCAGATTCATATCTATATCGATAATATTATCTGCATCGAGATCTATATTATCTAGATCTGTATTTTTCTCGATATCTGTATCTGTCGTACCCCTGCCGCGGCCAGGTAGGCGTCGTAGACCGACTCCATGGCTAAATACATACATACATACACACATACACATACATACATACATACATACATACGTATATACATACGTACATACATACATACATACAGACATACATGCATACATACATGCATTAATACATACATTAATACATACATACATACCTGCGTCGCGGTTGACAGCGATGAACTTCTGAGTCAGTGCCACCGTCTCGAAGTTGCTCTACATACATGCATACATAAATACATACATACATACATACATGCAATATTACATACATGCATACATACATGCATACATACATACATACATACATACATACCTGGATCACTGAGGACTCCATCAGCGACGGACCTAGATAGATAGATAGATAGATAGATAGATAGATAGATAGATAGATAGATAGATAGATAGATAGACAAACAGACCTGCTTCGTAAGTGATTAAGGGCAAGGCCAGAGCGGCGATGGCCTGATAATAATAATAGTAATAATAATGATAATAATAATAATAATAATAATAATAATAATAATAATAATAATAATAATAATAATAATAATACTATATCTGAGGCGTACTGATGCAGCTAATGGCATATCCTCAACGGACATAAGCCTCCAATACCCTTGTTCGAGGTCCTCCACCCCCCCGTGTCAGTCTCTCGCCTGATGATCGGGGCCACCGATGGAGCTCCTGAGGGCAAGACTGCACTAAGCCGAGGTTATTCCGCAGTCCCAGCAACCTCTTGCAAGACGTCACCGAATGTGCAAGTGCATACACCAAGCGCGGTTGCTAGAGCTGCCTCGAAACCCCACCCATAACAATCTGGTGTCTGCTGGGTCCTGGGCTATCAACCAGCATATGCGGAGTTTAAGATCTTTTACGCGCGCAACGACCCTCCTCCCCAGCATCTACCACCAAAGGGTTATGAGTTGGCGTCACAGTTTAACGCCTTGAGGCCATTGGGCTGGAACTCTGTTTAGCAAGTGTGACTAGGTTTTTTCATCGGGATTTCCCTCAAATATGTCACAGTCAACACTCCAAGGCAGATTTAAATAATAATAATAATAATAATAATAATAATAATAATAATAATGTATCTCCACCCAATTGCTGAGCCAAAAGGCCATGTGCATCCAGTCCTCCATTCCATAAGGAAAGTCTCCACACCAATCGGTAGAATAAAGAAAGTGACGGCATAGAACATTACTCTAGGAGCTTTATACCAATCAACCCATGGAAAGGGACCGATGGCCTATGTACTCCCTAATAATAATAATAACAATAATAATAATAATAATAATAATAATAATAATAATCATCATCATCATCATACTACTACTACTACTACTACTACTACTACAACAAAAATAACATGAAAGAGAACCACAAGAAGAAAACAATAATTAAAAAAGAAGAAGAACAAATAACAAATACCGTCTTGTGCGCTTGAAGCGAGTTGCTAAGCGCCGTGACTGATGCCTGCGACCTACCCGGTGTGCAAGGGGGGGGACAGAAAGGCAATAGTGAGGCAGTGGGAGGAACAGAAAGGTGAGGCAGTAGGAGGACATAAATGCAATAGGCAGTCGGAGGGACAGAAGGTGTGCGAATAGGATAGGATAGGATAGGATTAGCGTAGGATAGGATTAGCACAGGATTCGATAAGATTAGGATAGGATGAGCTGAGCACAGGATTAGCACAGCACAGCATAGTATGGCATGGCATGGCATAACATAGCATAGCATAGCATAGCATAGTATAGTATAGTAATAGTATAGTAATAGTATAGTATAGCATAGCAATGGCATAGCATAGTATAGTACAGTATAGTGCAGTATAGTATAGTATAATATAGTATAGTATAGTATAGTATAGTATAGTATAGTATAGTATAGCATAGTACAGTATAATAGTAAAGTAAAGTATAGTATAGTATAGTATAGTATAGTATAGTATAGTATAGTATAGTATGGTACTAGCATGGTATAGTATATGTTGGTATCTTGTACCCGCACTGTGTCAGGATGTCCTGAATGCTCATGCTCTGTGTGGTGGCTTTCTGGTTGTTGTAGCCCATTTCGCCGCAAAAGTAGCCCGCCACTCCGATAGCGTGTACCAGCCCCGACCCACCGCTCACGACGCCTTGTATGTACGTATGTATGCATGCATATATGTATACATACATACATACATACGTATATATATATGCATATATATATATAATTGTATATGTATATATATATATATATAAATATATATATATAATATATGTATATATATGTATATATATATATATAATTGTATGTATGTATGCATGTATGTACGTATGTGACCTTCCATGACCAGCTGCTGTGCGAAGGTGGCGGTGGTGGACGCGTACATGGTCCAGGTGGACAACACAAAGAACAGCCGATCGCCAGCTTCTGCGCCAAATTCATCTCGCCACAACCGAGCGATTTGCACATGCCTAGGTAGGTAGGCAGGTAGGTCTACATGACATTGTGTAGGTCGGGGTGGATGCATTGATATAACCCTTTCCGATCTTTTGGTAAAGGAGATAGGTATGTAGGCAGGTGGATAGGCAAGCAGCTAGGTAGCAACCTGTGTGCTTGGAATCGATATGCTGCAGCGGCGGCCGCTGCATTCGATCCCTACATACATACATACACACACATACATACATACACATACATAACTTCCAGCGCTCGGCGGGGGGGGGGGGGGGGGGTCGAGCTGATGATAGTTGAGCTGCATGTATGTATTTGAAAGATAGGTAGATATGTGGATAGATAGATAGATAGATAGATAGATAGATATATAGATAGATATGTAGATAGATAGATAGATAGATCGATAGATAGAGAGATAGATAGATAGATAGATAGATAGATAGATAGATAGGTAGGTAGGTAGATAGATAGGTAGGTAGGTAGGTAGATAGATAGATAGATAGATAGATAGATAGATAGATAGATAGATAGATAGATAGATAGATAGATAGATAGGTAGATAGGTAGATAGGTAGATAGGCAGGTAGGTAGGTAGGTAGGTAGATACATAGATAGGTAGGTAGGTAGATAGATAGATAGATAGATAGATAGATAGATAGATAGATATACTATACCATCCAGCTCAGTTCGGTGTGCGGGTAGAGGTGCTAGTTGAGCTTCATGTATGTATGTATGCAAAAGATAGATAGGTAGATGGGTAAATGGGTAGGTGGATAGATGGATAGATAGATAGATAGATAGATAGATAGATAGATAGATAGATAGATAAATGTTTGATATATGGGCGTGGCATAGCTTTTAAAGCCATAAGCCTCCAATAATACCCTCGAGCAGGAACTCTCAGCACTTCACAAGCTGCACACCATTCATCCGCTCGGGTTGGTGCCCCTGCCTAGTTCAAGCTGAAAGATAGCCGAGCCCGTGAAGTATACAAGAACAACCAACTCCTCCAGGGGTGCCATAAGGAGATGATTCACCTCCAAGCCGAGGTTTCGGGATGTCAGGCTTGTGGTGAGTTACCTTCTACAGCCTCGGCTCGATCAACCCTTTGCATCACGGCCCCGGTTCAGAGTTGGTCGCCTGTTAACCCTGCACAGCGCGCGATCGACGGCGGACACAAACCGTCGTTATAGGAGATAGTTAGATCGGAATCCCAGGCTGTAGTTGCCATTAGCAGAGTCTCTCCAGGTAGATAGATAGATAGATAGATAGATAGATAGATAGATAGATAGATAGATATAGACTAATGTCAGAAAAAAGGATCTTCTGATTTCATCAACCAAGGAAGTCTGTGGGCAAAGTATTAACCCGATTCCCAGCTAAGCCGTGATGTTTTCAAGGAAGGGACTACTACAGGTGATACCAGAAGAGCTCTCTCGACAGCATGTCTCAGCGAGAGCTCAAACCTCCCTAGTACCAGGCGGGGCCAGGGCTCGTTCCATAAGCGCCCCTTGCAGAACGAGCTTCCACCTCCATTACAAAGGACCCAGTAAGCAGATGGAATTTCGAGACTGTGGTAACAGTCTAGCAAGATAGATAGATAGATAGATAGATAGATAGATAGATAGATAGATAGATAGATAGATAGATAGATAGATAGATAGATAGATAGATAGATAGATATATAGATAGATCGATAGATAGATCGATAGATAGATAGAACATACCATCCAGCTCAGCTCGGCTGGCGGGTTGAGGTGATAGTTGAGCGCAATGCCCTGTTCCTTGGCGTAAGAAAATGCCGGGAAACCCATGTTCCACACCTCGTTGGAATATTCCACGTAGACCTAAGAGATGGATGGATGGATAGATAGATAGATAGATAGATAGATAGATAGATAGATAGATAGATAGATGGGTAGCTAGCTAGCTAGCTAGATAGCTAGCTAGATAGATAGATAGATAGATAGATAGATAGATAGATAGATAGATAGATAGATAGATAGATAGATAGATAGATGGATACCTTGACGTCAGGTCGCAAGGTCTGTTTGACCAGCGCGGCCATGCGTCGCACGTACTCGTCACTGGCCCAGTGTGGAAGATTCAGCCAGCAGTTCGCTGCTACTATGTTGCACAGCTGCACCACGTACTCCAGAGCTGCACCTGTGGTCATACATGCATTTAATACATCATGTGTCAATGTTACTGTTGGTAGCGTCAGGGGGGGGGGGGGGGGGTAGGCAGGCTTGGTGAGACTCACATATAAATGCATCATAGGTCAGTGTTGGTAAAGTTAGGGGGGCTTGCTTGGTTGATCATCCATGCACACATATGCTTTATGTAGCAGACATAAATACAGATAGATAGATAGATAGATAGATAGATAGATAGATAGATAGATAGATAGATAGATAGATAGATACCTTTGGCCGAGGTCTGCGCCATAGAGGTGGGTAGAGTGCGCTCTTCAAACGCATGCGGCATGGCGGGGTTGGCGTTGGTGTTTTGCCAACCCATGAATCTCAGCGTGGAAAACGGAAGCAGCGCGCGAACATACCACGGATGAAAAGGCTGGGCAAGGTAGGTGGCTTCGAAGCCTGATAGATGGATAGATAGATGGATAGATAGATGGATAGATAGACAGAAAGACCTGGCATAGATAGATAGATAGATAGATAGATAGATAGATAGATAGATAGATAGATAGATAGATAGATAGATAGATAGATAGATAGACGTGGCATGACGACGCGGATCTTGCGCAGCGCGTTCAGCGGGTTGATGATGGGTAGGTAGATAGGTAGGTAGGTAGGTAGGTAGATAGGTAGATAGATAGATAGATAGATAGATAGATAGATAGATAGATAGATAGACAGATAGATAGATAGATAGGTAGGTAGGTAGGTAGGTAGGTAAGTAGGAAGGTAGATAGATAGATAGATAAGTAGGTATGTACGTAGATAAATAGATAGATAGATAGATAGATAGATAGATAGATAGATAGGTAGATAGATAGATAGATAGGTAGGTAGGTAGATAGGTAGCTAGCTAGCTAGATAGATAGACAGATAGAAAGATAAGTTTGGTCTATCAGCTCTGCATATCCGGAGACATCGGCATCCATGCCACCCAATAGATGAGATATCGACTAATGTAATGTCAGAAAAAAGGATCTTCTGATTTCGTCAACCAAGGAAGTCTGTGGGCAAAGTATTAACCCGATGCCCAGCTAAGCCGTGATGTTTGCACGGAAGGGACTAATACAGGCGATGCCAGAAGAGCTCTCTCGACAGCATGTCTCAGCGAGAGCTCAAACTTCCCTAGTACCAGGCGGGGCCAGGGCTCGTTCCATAAGCGCCCCTTGCAGAACGAGCTCTCACCTCCATTACAGAGGACCCAGTAAGCAGATGGAGTTTTGAGACTGTGGTAACAGTCTAGCATAGACCGACAGAGCACTGTGGGTTTTATTCCGGGCTCAACAAGCGAGAAAGGGCACCCTGAGGGAACAGGATTGTGCTTCCCGACGCTATTTCGGAATATGACTTATAGGCGTATGGCTAGGCACACATATGGCACCCCACCACGGGCCCAGCACTCGCACACCATCTCCTAATTCTCTGTCTGTCGACAGATGGCACCCATTTCAAACCAAGCAGATAGATAGATTGATAGATAGATAGATAGACAGACGGACAGCTAGACCTTCCATGACGACGCGTATGTTACGCACCGGGCTTTGCGGGATAGATAGATAGACAGACAGACGGACAGCGAGACCTGGCATGACGACGCGTATGTTACGCAGCGGGTTCTGCGGGTTGGTTTGCACAATATTGACCCAGATACCGTTGTCGCCTAACGACATGACATGACATGACAGAATAGAACATAAATGACATGACATAACATAACATAACATAACATGACATGACATAACATGACATAACATAACATGTCATAAAATAACATGACATGAGATGACATGACATGACATGCCATGACATGACACGACGTGACATGACATGACATGACATAACGTGACATGACATAACATGACATGCGATGACATGACATGAGATGAGATGAGATGACAATGACATGACATGACGTGACATGACATGACATGAGATGACATGAGATGACATGAGATGACATGAGATGAAATGACATAACATGACATGACAGTACATAGCATGCCAGAACAGAACATAACACAGCAGAACATGACACGGCTTGGTCCTGCACGAGACTGACCCAGATCCCGTTTTTGCCTAACATAACATAACAAAACGTAAGATAACATGACGTAATATATCATAACATAACATAACATAACATAATGTTGTGCACGATATTGACTCAGCTCCAGTTCTCGCCTAATTTAACATAAGCTAACACAACGTAGCGTAACGTAACGTAACGTGACATAACACGACATAATATAACATAGCACAGCAAGACATACATAACATAGCACAACATAGCATAGCATAACACAACATAACTGATATAACATGACATCGTACCGCAGTAGCTGCTGGCGGTTCCCCCGTACTCGTAGTAGTTCTCGCAGACCGGGTATGAAGTCAAGGTCACATCGATCTCGAGGCGTCCGAATGCTCGCGACACGATCTTGGAGTCCATCGAGAAGTCCAAACGACCCTCTCCGTCGTACAGCACCACGTACCTAGATGAGACAGACAGATAGATAGATACATAGGTAGACAGAAAGATAGATAGATGGACAGCTAGATAGATAGATCGATCTATCGATAGATAGATAGATAGATAGATAGATAGATAGATAGATAGATAGATAGATAGATATACATTACTACTTTTATGTAACATACATAAATGCAGATGTACGTACCTGCCGCTGACTCCCCGCAACCCCACATTGCGAACCATGAGTCGGCCGAGTGACTGGCCTGGCTGCAGCCTCGACGGGTAGCCGTCCGGCCGCAAGTCCTGAACCATACCGTTGCCCCACTTGCACTTGGTCGAGTAGTTGGCGTCCAGCGTGGAGAAGTAATCAGGCAGACAGTTACTAGTCCAGACTGCCTCAGCCTGCAATATTCATTTCTAATATGATCTACCAAGTTTATCTGCCGTCATATCAATGTATATATCCACACACACACACACACACAACAAGTAGTACTAGTACTCAGGCAGGGAGTCGCTCGTCCACAGCGCCCCCGTCAACACTTACATAACATTATAGCAAGTTCTATCCGCCATCGTATCAATAAATAATTCTTATCCCCAACAGACGCCGCGCACACAAGCGCTCTCTCTCTCTCTCTCTCACTCTCTCTCTCTCAGGCGCAAAACACCTGCTTGGCCACGTCTACAAACGCCCAGGCCGTGCTCCAGTAAGACAACCCTAGGTGGGTAGGTAGGTAGGTAGATAGGTAGGTAGGTAGATAGATAGATAGATAGATAGATAGATAGATAGATAGATAGATAGATAGATAGATAAACCGACCTCCCACGTCCACGCCCACTGTTGACTGCGCGTTGGTGCGACTTGCAGGGGTCAGTATCGAGCAGTCGCTGCCACTCACTCCCTATGCATGTATGTATTTACGTATATATGTATGTAGTGTGAGTTGCAGTGGTTAGTATCGAATAGTCGCTGCCAGTCACTCCCTATGCATGTATGTCTGTATGTATGTATGTGTGTATGTATGTATGTATGTATGTATGTATGCATGTATGTATGTATGTATGTATGTATGTATTTATGAAAGTATGAATGCAGTGTGAGTTGCAAGGGTCAGTATCGAGCAGTCGCTGCCACTCACTCCATATGCATCTATGTATTTACGTATATATGTATGTAGTGTGAGTTGCAGTTGTAATATCGAATAGTCGCTGCCACTCACTCCCTATGCATGTATGTCTGTATGTATGTATGTGCGTATGTATGTATGTATGTATGTATGTATGTATGTATGTATGTATGTATGCATGCATGTATGTATGTATGTATGTATTTATGAAAGTATGAATGTAGTGTGAGTTGCAAGGGTCAGTATCGAGCAGTCGCTGCCACTCACTCCATATGCATCTATGTATTTACGTATATATGTATGTAGTGTGAGTTGCAGTTGTAATATCGAATAGTCGCTGCCACTCACTCCCTATGCATGTATGTCTGTATGTATGTATGTATGTGTGTATGCATGTATGTATGATGTATGTATGTATGTATCTATGTATCTATTTATGTATGTATGTAGTGTGAGTTGCAAGGGTCAGTATCGAATAGTCGCTGCCACTCCCTCCGTATGCATGTATGTATGTGTGTATGTATGTATGTATGTATGTATGCATGTATGTATGTATGTATTTATTTGCATGTATGCCTCATTTTTAGATATTGTGAAGGAGAAAGATATGAGAGATATTAACCTTGATAGATATGTGCAGATACAGAGACAGGTAGATAGATATATACTAGATAGATAGATAGATAGATAGATAAATAGATAGATAGATAGATGAGATTTCGCAAAAAGGATGTAGTAATTGCAAAGCGACACAGCTTCACATCAAAACAGCAATTTTTGTACTGTGCATGTGTCCGGGATGGGAATCACGGGTAGAGTGTGTTCTCGAAAAAGAAGACAGATAGGCAGACAGATAGATAGATAGATAGATGAAATATCGACTAATCTCAGAAAAAAGGAGCTTCTGATTTCGTCAACCAGGAAGTCTGTGGGCAAAGTATTAACCCGATGCCCAGCTAAGCCGTGATGTTTGCACGGAAGGGACTGATACAGGCAATACCAAATCTCCCTAGTACCAGGCGGGGCCAGGGCTCGTTCCATAAGCGCCCCTTGCAGAAC
Organism: Paulinella micropora; assembly: GCA_019918135.1. Classification (NCBI taxonomy): domain Eukaryota; phylum Cercozoa; class Imbricatea; order Euglyphida; family Paulinellidae; genus Paulinella; species Paulinella micropora. The sequence continues at coordinate 10,479 of WBZZ01005885.1, read as the reverse complement.
GAGCTCCCACCTCCATTACAGAGGACCCAGTAAGCAGATGGAGTTTCGAGACTGTTCGACAGTCTAGTATAAACCGACAGAGCACTGTGGGTTTTTATTCTGGGCTCAACAAGCGAGAAAGGGCACCCTGAGGGAACAGAATTGTGCTTCCCGTCGCTATTTCGGCATGTGACTTATAGGCGTATGGCTAGGCACACATATGGCACCCCACCACGGGCCCAGCACTCCCACACCATCCCCTAATTCTCTGTCTGTCGACAGATGGCACCCATTTCAAAAAACCAAGCCCAAGGGAGGGTCAGTGACACCTCAAGTGGCCTTGGTTCACTCCGTGGAGTAAGTGATGAGATCAACTGATGAAATATCGACTAATGTCAGAAAAAAGCAGATAGATAGATAGATAGATAGATAGATAGATAGATAGATAGATAGATAGATAGATACTTCCCAACAGGTACATCCCCCTCCTACGCAATCTCCGTACTTGCAGTTTCCCGGCGCGCAGCCACATACGCCTGTATGTATGTATGTATGTATGTATGTATGTATGTATGTATGTACATATGTATGTATGTATGTATGTATGTATGAGTGTATGTATGTATCTATGTACAGACGTGCTAGGAGGCGAGTAGCTGGGCGCGATACGGTCGATACGGTCGATACATAGCAAATGAAACCACGCACTGGTAATTACCTAGTAATTACCTAGGTAATAGGTAATTACCTATATAATTGCGTAATGTGGTCAACTTGCCGGAAAGTTTTTGTTTTTTTTGGGAAAGTTGACCACATCACGCAGTTATATAAGTAATTACCTTTTACCTAGGTAATTACCAGTGCGTGGTTTCATGTGTAGATTCATGGATACGGTCGATGTATACATACCTGGCGCCGAGCAGACGTCGCACGGACAGCTCAGCTCGCAGAACTAGATACATACATACATAAATAAATGAATAAATAAATAAATAGATAGATAGATAGATAGATAGATAGATAGATAGATAGATAGATAGATAGATAGATAGAGTACGTGTGTGGTGTCGTTCCATCGCCAGCCGTCATCACAGCTGCAGCTGTTGTCGCTCTTGCACACACCATGGCCCTGCATTGAGATATATATAGAGATATAGATACAGATACAGATATAGATAGCCGTCATCACAGCTGCAGCTGTTGTCGCTCTTGCACACCCCATGGCCCTGCATTGAGATATATATATAGCGATATAGATAGAGATATAGATATAGATAGCCTTCATCACAGTTGCAGCTGTTATCGCTATTGCACACACCATGGCCCTGCATACAGATAGAGAAAGAGATATAGATATAGATATAGATATAGATAGCCGTCATCACAGCTGCAGCTGTTGTCGCTCTTGCACCCCATGGCCCTGCATTGAGATATATATAGAGATAGTGATATAGATAGAGATAGAGATATAGATAGCCTTCATCACAGTTGCAGCTGTTGTCTCTATTGCACACACCATGGCCCTGCATTGAGATAGAGAAACAGATATAGATATAGATAGAGATAGAGATAGCCTTGATCACTGTCAGCTGCAGCTGCTGTCGCTTTTGCACACCCCAATGTTCCTGCATTTAGATAGAGAAAGAGATAGAGATAGAGGTATAAAACGAGATATAGATAGAGATGTACCTGGCAGCCGCAGTCGACTTCGCACCAGAAGCCAGTGAAGCCCTACGCATGCATGTATGCATGTATTTATGCATGTATAAATGTATGTATGTATTTATGTTTGCATGCATGTTTGTTTGTATGTATGTAATATTAATATGTATTTATGTATGTGTGTATGTATGTATGTATGTATGTAATCTAATATGTAGGTATGTATGTACCTAACTATCTTATCTATCTATCATTATCTATCTATCTATCTATCTATCTATCTATCTATCTATCTATCTATCTATATCTATCTATCTATCTATCTATCTATCTATCTATCTATCTATCTATCTATCTATCTATCTGACTACCGGAAAGCTATCTATCTATCTATCTATCTATCTATCTATCTGACTACCGGAAAGATATCTATCTATCTATCTATCTATCTATCTATCTATCTATCTATCTGTCTATCTGTTTATCTATCTATCTGTCTATCTATCTATCTATCTATCTATCTATCTATCTGTCTGTCTGACTGACTACCGGAAAGCAAGAGCAAACATCCAAGTCCACACATTCTCCCGCGAACGAGCAGGCGTTCTGGCTATAGATATAGATAGAAAGAAAGGTAGATAGGTAGTTAGATAGGTAGGTCGATATAGATAGATAGATAGATAGATAGATAGATAGATAGATAGATAGATAGATAGATAGATAGATAGATAGATAGAGTCAGGCTTGTGTTGTGTACCAAGTGAAGAGGGCACAGGTGGGGCCGCTGAAGCCTGGCTTGCAGTCGCACGTGTACGTCTTCACGTACTGCACAAGGTCCACCACCGTCCGATTGCAAGAGCCTGTACACATAGACATCATACACACACATATACACACATATACATATTATATATATATATAGTTGCATACATACATAGATAGATAGATAGACATAGATAGATACACACCTACCTTGTTCGAAGGTACACTGATAGCCGCAGTCATACTTCGCAGTTAGGTTGGCCTGGACAAGTAGATTGCATTCTTGTATTATAGAGTATGCATATATATACTTATGTTCTCATGTTAATGGGGTTTCTATATGTAAAGTATTGTGTAGATACGTAGGTATGTAGATGTGTAGTACGTAGCTTTACATATTGTTTATATGTAATATATATATATATATATGTGTGTGTGTGTGTGTATGTACATCTTGGCAGGCGGTTCCAGAAAAGGCTTGGAAGCAGTCGCACTGTCCGTTGGGCAGGCATTGCCCCTGGTAGTTGCTGCAGTTGCCTCCGCCAGGACAGCTGTTGTACGTGTCGTAGCTGCAGGAGGGCACGCGATGCGCTGCTAAGAAGTCCTCTAGCGCTAGGAACTTGGGCTGCACACACAACAGACATACAGACATACATGTATATGTACATACATACATGCATACAGACATACAGACATACAGACATACATACATACATACCGCGCGCAAGCGGTGCTGGTTGCTGGCTTCGAGGATCGGGAACGAGCCATACCTGATAAAGCATTAGATATAGATAAAGATACATAAATAAATACAGATATAGATGTAGATGCAGATATAGTTTTAGATATAGACCAAGTGGGTGAGGCTGACAGTCAGGGCGGCAAGCCAGCAGTGTGAAACCGCATAGAATAGAAAATATAGATAGATAGATAGAACTAGGGATGGATGGATGGATAGATAGATAGATAGATAGATAGATAGATAGATAGATGGATAGATAGACAGACAGACAGACAGATAGATAGATAGATAGATAGACAGACAGACAGACAGACAGATAGATAGATAGATAGATAGATAGATAGATAGATAGATAGATAGATAGATAGATAGATAGATAGATAGAGCTTTCTTGTCTCTCTGGCAGGCCTAATATGGTCGGTATTGACTACACTGCGCCTAGATAGATAGCTGGATATAGCCGAAAATCACCTGGATATAGCCGAAAAGCACCTGGATATAGCCGAAAAGCACAGTGCACTGCGCGCTAGATAGATAGCTGGAAATAGCCGAAAAGCACAGTGCACTGCGCCTAGATAGATAGCTTGATATAGCCGAAAAGCATAGTTCTCACCTGCTGTGGACGCCTGCGATATGAACGAAACAGACGATATGGACGACAAGCATAGTTCTCACCTGCTGTAGACGCCCGCGAAGCTGTACTGGATCAGCGTGCTCATGCCAGCGTCCAACATCGTCTACAACATACGTAACATGCACAACATACGTACATACATACATACATACATACCTACCTAGCTGATCGTACGCTTTTCCGGTAAACACTGGTGCGCGACTTGTGATTTGTCTCCAATTTCCCGTGAATTATCTCGACTCATAATCCTAGCGGGCCGGCTCATAACCGTTTAAAGATATTAAGCGGTCACTCAAGGACCTTACTAATACCTCACCTTAGAGGTTTGCCGGGCAACTGCGTAAGAAGTGCAGCTGGCTAGCCACCTACCTGGTACGCAGCGCTCGCAAGCGGGCGCACACGCACGTCGCGGTGAGTTGCGATGGCCAGATCAGTGCTCGGCCCGGCGCTTGTGCCGGCCTGCATGTATATATATATATACATATATATATATATATATAGAAAGAAAAAGAAAGAAAGAAAGAAAGAAAGATAGATAGATAGATAGATAGATAGATAGATAGATAGATAGATAGATAGATAGATAGAGCTACCTGCATAGATGCGCCCACCTCATAGCCTACCAAGCTCACGTTGTACTTAGCCGCCACCGCCTGCAAAAGATATTTATTACATACGTACATACATATATAAATACATACATGCATGCATACATACATGCGTACGTAAATTACCTGGCAGCCTTTTCATGTAATTTACATACATACATACATACACAGTGGCTGCTGCTGTACAAGCATTGTTTTCATGTCATTTATCCCCTTGGGCATATATATATAGATATATATATGTATATATATATGTATATTATATATACATATATACATACATACACATAGATAGATAGATAGATAGATAGATAGATAGATAGATAGATAGATAGATAGATAGATAGATAGATAGATAGATGGATGGATGGATGGATGGATGACGTTGTGTTGTAGAAGGAGCGCTTTCATGTCGCTGATGCCCCTGGGTAGATACACCTCCATGTTTTTGTCTAGCGAAGCCGTCACATTCAGCCCACTCCTATATGGGAAGATACACCTCCATGTTTGGGTCTAGAGAAGCCGGCACGTTTAGCCCACTCTTTAATGCACATCAGTCATTACTATATCTATAAAAGCATACATGTATAGATATGTACCACTCCTATACGCACATCAGCTATTACTATATCTACGTGTGTACATACATACAATACACGCCATGTTGTAGCTATGTATAAAGTATTGTTGAGATACTTAGGTATGTAGATGTGTAAGCATGCAGCTTTAAATGTATAGAAATGTGCGTTATGTATACCAGTAGGCAGAGACGGCGAGATGCTCTACTTTCTTATATGCGTCTTTGCAGGACAGGATCTTGTCACTAGTAAGCTACATAATACATGCATACATATATAGATATACATGCATACACATACATACATACATACATACATACATAAATACATAAATACATACGTAGATACATACATACATACATAAATACATACGTAGATACATACATACATACATACATACATACATACATACACACATACATACATACATACATAGTATACGTACATACATACATATGTACGTACGTACATATGTACGTACGTACGTACATACATACATACGTACATACGTACGTACATACATACATACATACATACATACATACATACATACATATATATATATATATGCATACCGGCAATATCTGTTGCGCTGCGACTATCACGTGCAAGCGCGACCTAGCAGGTGCAAATACATAGACATAGATGTAGACATAGATTAGACCTAGATATACACACAGACCTAGACATACACCTAGACATACACCTAGACATACAGACATAGACGAAGACATAGACATCGGCAAGAAAAGACATATGGTCACGCCACGCTAAATTAATACATGTGTGCATACATATATACATACGTACGTAGATACATACCTGCCGCGAAACACTTCTTCGAAGATGGCTGAGATATTGGCGGTTTTCCAAGCCAGGAAGCAATGCCTTGCCTCCGCCGCGTCACCGTACCTAATGCAAACCAGCTGGTAAGTGAAGCAGCGAATAATTAAGTAAGTAGGTGCAGGTAAGTAGGTAAGCAGGTAAGTAGGTAAGTATGTAAGTATGTAAGTATGTGTGAACTAATTAGTTACCAGCATTACTTAATTAACTGATGAATCAATTAAGTAGAATTAATTAATTATTGATCGATAATAAATTAAAATAATATTTACAATAAATTATAATATTACTGAATTAACTCTACTTAGTGACCAGTAAGTGTGGGTGAGTGCGAGTCCCATGGCTAGTCCTTGCTGCTGTGCGTACTGGCCCGCGGGGAACCCGGTGTGCCACACCTGCGAAAGGTCACTATTTGTCTTATTCAGCCAACGGGAAAAGCGAAAAAAATAACCCGATTACGATGCAAAGTTTGCTGTCTTAACCACTTTATCTTTAGTGTTTTAACCCATACATACATACATAAATACATACAAACATACATACATACAAACATACAAACATAGATACATACATACCTCGTTTGAGTACTCCACGTACACGTCCAGGTCGGGCCGGAGCGTGTCGCGCACCAGCGTGGCAAACGAACGAACCTGAAGTTACAATGACAACGATTATGATCATAGTAATAATGATAATAATAATAATAATAATAATAATAATAATAATAATAATAATAATCATAATAATAATAGTGCTTCTCTGTCAATGGCTGATGCATTTCTGCACATGCGCCTCCATCGTCTCACCCGTGAGGGGAGTACGAAGAATTGACGATAAGCTCTAATGACACCCCCGCATAATAATAATAATAATAATAATAATAATAATAATAATAATAATAATAATAATAATAATAATAATCGGTAGCTAGCTAGGTAGGTAGGTGGGTAGGTAGGTAGTAGATAGATAGAGAGATAGAAGCGAAGGACGCAGACATGCGTGGCGAACAAACACACCTGCATTGGAAGATTAGATGAAATACGTGGATGGATTGGTAGGAAGGTAGGTAGGTAGGTAGGTAGGTAGATAGATAGATAGATAGATAGATAGATAGATAGATAGATAGATAGATAGATAGATAGATAGATAGATAGATAGAAAGAAAGCGGTGCGTGTCGCAAAACAGGGTGGCGAGCGAACACACCTAGGGTAGATGAAATACGTAGATGCATGGGCATGTAGGTCAAGGTAGGGTAGGCAGGCAGGTAGGCAGGTAGATAGATAGATAGATAGATAGATAGATAGATAGATAAATAGATAGATAGATAGATAGATAGATAGACAGATAGATAGATAGATAGATAGATAGATAGATAGATAGATAGATAGATAGATAGATAGGTAGGTAGGTAGGTAGGTAGGTAGGTAGGTAGGTAGGTAGGTAGGTAGGTAGGTAGATAGATAGATAGATAGATAGATAGATAGATAGATAGATAGATAGATAGATAGATATATAGATAGACAGACAGACAGACAGACCCACTCATTGCTGGCCAAGTGCGGGATGTTGAACCAAGGGTGAGCCCCGATCTATGCAAAAGTATGTGTATGTATATGTGTATATGTATGTGTAGATCATTGTTTTTTCGGTCACCGACACATTTTGTGGCTGAGTGACCGAAAAAACACAAATCGTTGCTCGCCAAATTTCCCGAGTCTTACGTGCTCGCCGGCCCGGCTCGCTCGTAAAACACGTGAAATTTAGCTTTGCTACAACACCAAAAATAATATAATGTAGATGTTTACCGTGTTGGCAAGCAAGACCATGCTCTCCACCGGTACCTATGTATACATATATGTACATATCTGTATATATGTATATATATATATATTTATATACATATATATATAAACATTACATGTACATATACATACATATACATACCATATTATCTCATTCGCCCCTATACATACATATACATACCATGTTATCTCGTTCGCCCCTGTAGAGTGGGTCCACAGACCCGTAGGTGCGCGCGTTGCTGGGGGTGGGCCGACTTGACCAGTCAGACACGTCTTGCACCTGGATTGTAGATTTATATGTCTGTGTTTTATGTATGTACTTGTGTGCGTTTTGTGGTATGGGCCTGTTTGCTCAGTTTGGATACGTCTTGCACCTGTATGTATGTATGTATGTATGTATGTATGTATGTATATACACATATATATATATGTATATATATATATGTATATGCATGTATGCATGTATTTATGCATGGTGTAGGCCTGTAAGCCCAGTTTGATACATTTTGCACCTGTAATATAATATGCATGTGTGTATGCATTCACCTATGTATGTATGTATCTACATATGTATGTATGTATGTATGTATGCATGTATTGCATGTATGTATGTATGTATGTATATGAAAATGCATGTATGTATGCTTGGTGTGGGCCTGTAAGCCCAGTTTGATACATCTTGCACCTGTATGTATGTGTGCATGCATTCACCTATTTATGTATTTATGTATGTGTATGTATGTATGTATGTATGTATGTAATGTATTAATGTATGTATTAATGCATGTATTAATGTATGTATGTATGTATGTATGCATTCATCTGTGTATGTTTGTACGTATGTATGTGTCATGTATGTATGTCATGTATGTATGTCATGTATGTATGTCATGTATGTATGTCATGTATGTATGTCATGTATGTATTACAATGTCATGTATGTATGCATATGCATGTCATTTGCATATGTTTTGTATGATATGTAGGTATGCGCACGTTGCTTGTAACGTTACGTTACATTACGTTACGTTACGTTATATATGATATGTAGGTATGCGCACGTTCTTGAGCGCGGGCCGCAGTTGGACACGTCTTGCATCTGAATATATTTGTATTTATGTATGCTGTGCATGTATGTATGCATGTATGCATATATGTAAGTATGTTATGCATGCATGTATGTATGCATGTATGTATGTATGCATGTATGTATGTATGTATGTATGTATGTATGTATGTATGTATCTATATGGGCTGTTAGCCCAGTTTGATACGTCTTGTACCTATGTATACGTATGTATGCTATGTATGTACGCTATGTTATGTATGCTGTGTATGTATGCTATGTATGTATGTATGTATGCTATATATTCTATGTATGTATGTATGCATGTATGCATGTATGTATGTATGTATGTATGTATGTATGTATATGGGCCTGTAAACCCGTTTGATACGTCTTATACCTATGTATACGTATGTGCTATGTATGTATGCTATGCTATGTATGTTATGTATGTATGCTATGTATGTATGTTATGTATGTATGCTATGTATGTATGCTATGTATGCTATGTAGCTATGTATGTATGTTTGGCGTGGGCCTGTTAGCCCAGTTTGATACGTCTTGCACTTGCATACGTCTGTCAATCTGGCTATCTATCTATCTATCTATCTATCTATCTATCTATCTATCTATCTATCTCATACGTGTATATGTGTATGTGTCTCGTGTATGTATTCGTGTATGTATGTATCTATGTATGTATACGTATGCATGTATGTTACGTCTGTTATCTATGTGTGTGATGTATGTGTGCTTTCTACTGCATGTACGTACCGTGTTGGTCTTCATCCACTCCATGAACCGTATCACTCTCAACTTTCGCAGTGTGTAGAGGAAAGACGGGTAGAAGGGGAAGTCGCCGCTGGCGTGTCGTTCCTCGTATTGCTTAGGCAGAACACGAATGTTGCGAACAGGGTTGTTCTGACACAACAAAACACAACACAACAAACATACATACGTCACACTCTTTGTGTTGCTTAGAAAGCACGCGGATCTTGCGAACGGATTCGTTCTACATACATAGATGCAAGTACTTTCATTTAACACAGTCGTTGTGTAATAATGATAATAATGATAAATGATTATTATAATAATGATAATGATAATAATAACAATAATAATAATAATAATAATAATAATAATAATAATAATAATAATAATAATAATAATAATAATAATAATAATAATAATAATAATGATAGTAATTACAATGAAAATATCAGCATCAACATTGAGTCTGGGACTCACCACCTTGCAAATATGAGCTCCCAACTCCTCCTGGTTGCCACAAACCATGATTAAGTGATGATCGGATCTGACCGGGGTGTGTGTGTGTGTGTATGTGTAATAATAATAATAGTAATAATAGTGTAATAATAATAATAATAATAATAATAATAATAATAATGATAATAATAATAATGATAATAATAATAATGATAATAATAATGATAATAATAATAATAATGATAATAATAATAATAATAATGATAATAATAATAATAATAATAATAATAATAATGATAATAATGATAATGATAATGATAATGATAATAATACAAACCATGATTATTAAGTGATGATCGGATCTGACCGGTGTGTGTGTGTGTGTGTAATAATAATAATAATAATAATAATAAATAATAATAATAATAAATAATAATAATAATAATAATAATAATAATAATAATAATAATATTATAGTGCTTCTCTGTCAATGGCTGATGCATTTCTGCACATGCGCCTCCATCGTCTCACCCGTGAGGGGAGTACGAAGAATTGACGATAAGCTCTAATGACAC
>WBZZ01005884.1:17500-30042 GCA_019918135.1 Paulinella micropora | reverse complement strand
TCTAATTTGGCTTTTAAAAGCTCCTTCTCCTTCTCCGTGCCTACTCCTTCTTCCAATATTTTCCGCGCCGCCGCTTGAAAATCTTCATCAGACATCTTCTTATGTTGCTTGAGGGTTCTCTGTCCTCCTCCAAGCCTAAGTCCTCTTCCGAGACATCATCTAGGCCCGTCTTTTCATACGTGACCGTGTCCGGCTCATCATCTTTACCGAGCTCCACCAGCATGTCAATGAGTCTCGCGTATTGCAAAGGAGCTTTACGGGTGTAAAAACCATCAAAGCATGTGAATGCTTGCGGTATCAATTTCAACTTGTCGAGGTCTCTGAGCTTCCGCTTGTATGCACTGCTCTGCTCACGAGCTCCCATACGACAAGCCACCACTAGCTGTTGCTTGCGAGAGGGTACCGGTATAGGATGATCAATAAGCCGGTCCCTTATTTCCTGCGCCCATATCGCCTTCTCATTATATGGCAGGATAATAGTATACGGCTTATTATTTTCGAATAAAGTCCGTAAGCATTTCTTCACTTCAGTTAGTGAACGCGGCCACGTCGGCTCGTCACCCCAGAAATCAGTAATAAAACTTTTAATAGTTTCTGGTGGAGTATCCGGGATTCGCCCCGTATTCCTTGGTACAAACGCCTCCCTTTTTTCTTCTCCTACTTTCGCATGGAAACAGTATCCGTTAGTAATATGGACATCTGTTCCTACTCCTTCCGCGAATCTCGCCAACGACGGGCTTCTTTGTGCGACACATATAATCTCCTCCTTTCGCTTCTCGATTAAGTCATCAATAGACTTTTTGTCCCAATGGCATGTCGGAGCTGTGACAGTGCACACTTGGGATTCCCAATTGTCGGTCCAGGACAGCTCATCCGGTCTTACGACATGGGGGTGAACGTACACCTCAAGTGCCTCATGTGCGATGGCCATCTTTTTGTGATCCGTCGCTAGACTCAGCTTATAAGCCTCATAATAGTCAGTAGCGTTGAAGGGATCAATATCGTTCTTTTCTCCTCTTTTTACTCCATATATCACTCGCCGTGCGGCGCAATCAATCACAGCCCCCATCGTAGCCAATTGGTCATACGATAGTAATATTGACCCGTGGTAACCGGGGACGACATAGAGGTCCATGCGGTATACTCGTGCGGATTTTAATTTAAAGGTCAGTGTGATGATTCCCGTGATGACCGTCCGGCTACCCACTCCCTTCAGAGTGCCAGTCGAATTTCTCAGATTTCCGTCCACCCAGTCCCGGTATCGATTTAAAAACTTCCGGCCGACAATATTAATATTCGCCATCGTATCATTACCAACTTTTAATATTGTCTTCAATGTTTCACAATAAAGTTCCGTATAACACAGAGCATCGGGCCTGTGTATATTGGCTGCGAGAACAAGAACTTTACGTTCCAAATTTTGGAGTCTTGTCTCTAAGTTTTTCAACTCCTCCTTCTTCTCCTCCTGCTTCACCTCATTAACATTTTTATTATTCTGCGGTACTGGTGCGTTTACTATGTGAGCGACATTGTCTTGTGGTACTTGAGTACACACATTGTCTTTTTGCTCGCCACCCGCCGCGACCGTAGACATTGAGTCTGTTCGTGGTTGTTTGCTTGGCCGAGGCGATACGTCTGCCATTGGCCTCCTCGCCTCCATCGCAAGTCTCGCCTTCCTATTTGCATCAGTTATCATTGGTAACCGTGCTGTATGAACGGGTATGAGACTACCTTGGGGCTGCAGTCTCTGTGTACCCACATCTTTGTTTTCACATAGAGGAAGCGTTGGCCCAGTCTGCACAACAGCATTAGAAAGCACTGTGACTTTAGGGTTAAACTTCACAGTCTTCTCCTTCCTCTCTTCTTCCCCCTCCAGTCATTCCACCACCTCGAAACGATTACCTTGAGTAGTGTCTGGGTAGGATGACGTATCGGTCTCCGAGGCAGTGTTGTAGGTCTGAGCTCGACCGAAATTCGGGTTGGAGCTTGCCCACGAGCCTCCTCCTCCTCTGGGTGGGGGGCTGGAGCTCGAACAGCTCTCCCTCCATAAGGGGTATATCCCCGACCTCCTCCTCTTCCTCTCTGAGGGGTTCCTTGCCACCTCGAGGCTCCTCTCCATGTTCCTCGTCCTCCTCCTCCTCCTCCTCCTCCTCCTGCTCCTGCTCCTCCTTCTCGTCCTCTTTGAGAGGCCTTTAAGTTCTTTTGTCTCTCCCTTTCCTCCTTCTTCTCCTTCATCCTCTTCATGTAGGTAATGATTGCCTCTCGTAACTCCTCATCATCACAGATATTGGCATACCAACCTTCGTTCACAGCGGCAATCTGAAGCATATTGAAAAGGCCCGGTTCCTTGCCTTCCATCCTGCTCAGAAAATTTGCCCTTGCTGTTGGGTTCTGCCTATCATGATTGAAAGAGCAGTCTCTGTTCTCCATCTGTGCCTTACACTGCAAGCCCGCGAACCACCTCCAACATGCGGTCTTCAGGTCTGGCTCTCTCTGTCTCTTCCAACCGGCAACTCTGTTTGTGTACGTGGCTTGTGCGCCAACAGGTACACCGCCTGCCTGTGCAGTATGTGCCTCCGTGAGCGAGTCCATGTTTGAGCATGCACTCATCACTTCTTGAAACAGTGCTGACGGAGCAACGCTTTGAACCGTATGTTCGAACACGTGTGTCTCGAGGAAGTTCTTGGACTTCACTGAGCTAAACGTCGAGCATTGTTGTATGAGCTGAGTAAGCTTACTCGGGTTAACTGTGTGCAACGCCGAGAAGAAATAGAGAATGATCGACTTGCGGCCATAGAATAGCCCATAGGAGGAAACTACCTCCGTAAGGGTCGCCGCCAAGCCAACAGCACTCCTCAAACTCATCGCCACTGTCTCAAAGATTTCAAATCCTATGAGAGTACCAGTGCAGAGATGCTGGTATCCATGAGATTGAAAATATGAAATGAGTGTGGCCACCGCCAGTTCACACTGAGCGTCTAGGCCTGTTGCATTGTTTCTCTTAATCTCCTCCTTCTTTCTCAAAAACTTGTACTGTGTCAGATCGAATCCCTCCAAGACCAGAGATTGGTCAAAAACAGTAACAAGGGCCTCGTATTCCTGCGTTTCGTCGCAAGGAAAAGCCTTCATGCAGGCATTGATCTCTTTGAGCTTGCTCAAAAGCGAAGCATCAGAGTCTTTGTCTGAGCTCGTCTTGGCATATAGCATGAGACTTGCCACTCCTCCTTTCTTCCCCTTCAAGGCATTTATGATATTTTGTCTGTCCTTCTTCTCCGTGTTTGTGACCACCACCGTAGTTGAGCCCGGGGTTGTAGGGGCTGGTGGGGCAGGAGCTGGTGGGGTCAAATATGTCGGAGGCTGTGTCTTTGCACCACTCACTTTTGCTTTCATTCTTTCCAGTCTCATCGTCTTCTCGAACTCCTCATTCTCTTTCGCCTTCTTCTTCTCTTAGATATCACCAGCTTTTGAGCATGAGTGATAAATGGCACCAATTCAGAAGCAGATCTGAGAAAATTATATTTCTCCACATATTGGTCAACACCTGCTTTGTTGGCGACCGGTGGTGCGTTACTAAGTGATTTAAGGACAGAGTGATCCTTGGTAGGAATCCATCTCTTCCATGCTTCCTTGTGCAGTAACGCACCCATCAACAGTCTGATCTTGGTCAGAACTCTGTCGGTCTTCTCTAACTCATCAATCACAGGATGAGTTTCTCCTGCTGCCTTAATGCTTTTTTCCATCTCTGCCTTCCCCTCCTCCAAGACCTTCATTTCCATTGTAAAAAAATGAAATATGCCACTCGAGTTTTTCGAACCCAGATTGGTCTTCATTTTTGTTACATCGACTGCCTCCTGACCAGTCGCGAGGAATCTGGCCGTTGCTCTTGGGTTTGTGTACTGGAGGTAACCCTCACATCGTGGGCCGTATGTACGTTCCCAAATCAGGGTTTGAGTGTACACCCCAAAGATAGCATCGAGTAATTCAAGGTGGGTGTGTGTGTCCCCAAACTTGATATGCTGTATCTTCTTTCTCTCTTCTGGATCAGAGACCAGTTTGCCGAGGAGCTGTGCTGTGTTTGATAATAGGATATAGACATCCTTTTTAGCACGACTTTTCTCTCTTCTTTGATCCTGAGGGATCCACACATAGGTGTCCTTCTCTACCCCCATCTTGTTATCAAACTCTTTTTTAGTGAGGTCATAGTGGTCTTGCACCCACTGTTGTTCCTCCACTGTGATCTCCTCTCCATCACTATGAATCAAGTCTATCATTTTTCGTCCTCCTCCTCCCGTGTAGGCAGGTGGTAAGGGATTACCATATGCTCCTCCTCCTCCCGTCTCTTCTTGTTCAAATCCTCCTTCATCTTCGTCTCCTCCATATCTTCCTTCATCATCCCAGCCCTCTTCTACTCCTCCTCCTACTCCTTCATCTCCTCCTCCTTCATTCAATCCTCCTCCTCCTCCTTCATTCAATCCTCTTCCTCCTCCTCCTGCTTCTTCTTCTTCTCTTCTTTGATCTGCCTCCGAGAATTCACTCACTTCGGCGGTCTCTGTCGAGATGATGTCGTAGTAGTGATCAACAGGAGGACAGTGTCAGCTCCTATGTTTGGTTTTTGTTCGTTTGTGTTCTGTTCCTCCTTCAGTCGATTGACTAGTGAAGAGAGAAACTAATAGAGAGGGTAGGATAAGATTCCCTGTCCTCTATGAAACACTGTTTGTATGTTTGTTTTTGTTTGAGAAAAATAGTATTTGAGACTTTCTCCAATTTCTTGTTCTCCTTACTCAGATTACTTTCTCCTCCTTCTTTTCTATATTGTATCTAGTATGAGGCACTTGGACCTACACACAGATAGTAATAGAGAAGCTAGAAAAGCTCTCCTTGAGAAGTCGACAGTCGGTCGGATAGGTTCTCAGACCTACCTTTAGAAAACGATCAGAGATTTGCAAAAATACTCTGACGTATGTGTGAGATAATGCAGATAAATGCACAAACTAGAAGGGTAAAGTGTTGTGCTCCTGTCCCTATGCTTGTTTGTGTTTTGTGTGTGTTCCTTCACTCTTCTGTCCACCTCCTTCTTCTTGGTCTCTGTGTGAGAACAGCAAGAACGACAGAGAGTTTGTATCTGATGTCTCCTTGTGAGCACACAGATACTGATTGGGCTAGAGGGTACGAGACAACTGCTTGAGACCAATCAAATTATTTGTTTTGTGAAAGAGTTATGAGGGAGCTGTGTTGGAGTATTTGTTTTCGTCTGACGTCACCGTGTGAGACAGGTAAGTGAAAATTCACTTTGTTGCCTGTGTGGCAAAGCAGAAAGAAATCACCCTAGTGATGTGGAATCCAAATGTATTGCCCCCAACGATAGCTCGAAAAAAGTCAGTAATACAACCAAACATTCCTCAAGAATGAGAATTATGTCTCGTTGTATTAGCTCAGTGAAGCCAAAAAAAAGGAAAACTGCAACAGACCAGGAATAAAATGGCATCAGGTCCAAATCCGGACAAATAATACTGAAAAACAAGCTGGTGCACCTGTCACCAGGAAAAGGTATTTTTTACCGGCTATCCGGGGGGTGATGCCTACAGTACGTTTTTAGTACTTCTGATACTAGTGTCACGTTTTACCATTACCTTTTTACCTCATATCACTTCCACTGAAAATGCAGTTTTTCGTGGCAGTACATTTTTTTTGAGTCAGTCCAGGACTGGCGGGAATTGTTCACATTGTTGGTTAAAATTTCATCGTTCTGTAAGTTACTTCCGGGACGCTCCGGTTGCAGGCTGTTCACTGAAGTAATTGCGGAGATAATTGTCAATTGTGACTTTCTAGCCGTCCATTAATGTATTGATTCAATACTTAAGACCTAATTTTTATTGTTACTGTAACAGGTAAAATACATGTCAATACAAACTTGTGTAACACTGTAACATGTGAAAAGGGGTGTGTGTGGGAGGGGGGGGGGGATATAACTCTCAATATTCATACAAAACTATGTCATGCAACCAACGTTTGAGTTTCACAGACAAACTGAAGAGCAATCAAGACGCTATAATTTGATTGTGTCAGTTCTTGCCCTCAAGGCAGCTGCTGATTACATCTAATTATATATATCCATGATTCTACTAAAAGCGCCACATCGAGCTGGTGGGCCTCGCGGCCATGTCTCGGTGGTCGGGGTTGGGTTGATTCTTGGAATACACACTCTAGTTCCGTCTTTACTGAGACTAACTGACTGTGCCTAGCGTCCGAGCCAGCTCCCTTGCGTGTGCAGGCTGCAGCTTACCAGGCCGGCCACAACTAGCAAACCAGGCACAACACGAGACCACAACACATGAGTTGCGATCCAATCATGACAAGAGAAAAACTGTCATGCATGTCAGCATGTTCGTGTTT
Source organism: Paulinella micropora (assembly GCA_019918135.1). Classification (NCBI taxonomy): domain Eukaryota; phylum Cercozoa; class Imbricatea; order Euglyphida; family Paulinellidae; genus Paulinella; species Paulinella micropora. Next base: position 23,649 of record WBZZ01005884.1, on the reverse strand, counting down.
ACCCCCCCCCCCCCCACACACACACACACAACACCTCTCTCTCTGCCGCGCGAACCGGAGCGTTGGGCAGCCGCTGGCCTCCCGACGACAGCTTGAGCGTCTTCTTGGTGGTGGCGAGGACTTTGTTGCTACTCTTGAGCTGGGTCTTGCCAGACGAAGAGCTATAGCTCTGCAACAGCGACACAACACGCACACACATAAAGACACATTCATATATACTCTCTCTCGCGCGCGCTTTGCCTCTCGCTCTGCGTGCGTCCGGGAACAGCTCGGAGTATATGAGGCGGTGTTCTGTGTTTCTTGCGTGGCTGCTGCTGGTCTAGGTGCGTTGCGCGGTGCACGGCGCATGGCGGCAGGAGCGGGGGGGGGGGGGGGGGGGGGGGGGGGGGGGGGGGGGGGGGGGGGGGGGGGGGGGGGGGGGGGGGGCAGTGTACCGAAGCGGTCGACTCAGGCAAGGAGTCGGAGGTGAAGGCGTACATGATGGAGCGACCAATGGACGGCTAGAGAGGTAGAGGAGCGAGAGAGAGAGAGAGGGGGGGGGGGGGGGGGGGCGGGGGCTGCGAATTACTGCCCAAGCCATATGTCCAGGTAATCATGAACGAGCAAGGATACGCGTGCGCGTGCGTATATATATATATATATATATATATATATATATGTGTGTGTGTGTGTGTGTTCTGTTGTGTTTGCGAGTGTAACCTGATCGTGCGAGACGAAGTGTCCTGCATCCTTCACTGCCAGGAAGGTCAGACCGCCATAGGACTTGATGAGGCCGAGAGCGCCGCTGCCGCGCGCGTTGGCGTTCCTGCTCACAGACACATATACACGTGCGTGCAAGTGGGGATTCAAACATGCTGGTGGGAGTGCGATAGCCTTGGGGGACATACCAACATGCAGACATACGTACAGATGTAGAGATTTGCTATCCATGTTTAACACAAGAGGTTAAGTTTGTTTCCAGGGCGACCGAGGGGGTGGGTAGGGTGTGTGTGTGGATATTTTCACAATTGTCGATGCGGACCATTTCTGGAGATCAATTGAGTTGAAGGCGCGCTGGTAGGGCCAGTAGATGCCCTCCACCATCTTCTGAGTGCTCATCCAGTCAGCCTACACAAATAGACATCAACGCTTTGCTTTTATTCTAGGGAGACTGCTAGCAGGAGAGAGAGAGAAACAGAGAGAGAGAGAGATTCAAGCTCACCTGCAGGTCCAGCATTCCATTGTAGACGAGCACGCGCACGTCGTTGGCCAGCACCAGCGACAGCGTCTGCGCGAAGTTGCGCATCTGGTCCACCTGAACACACACAGACATATACATTAAGACATACCGCTTGATTCTTTACTGCTTGCGCCACCCCCCCCCCCCACCCAAACCCACCCAAAATAACAACTCTCATTCTTGTCTGCTGGTTAGGTGTGAGCCACACATGCGTACAACGCAGCACATCGTATTACATATATATGTATGTACATATCTGCAGGTGTGCAGTTGTGACCTGGAGTTGCACCAGGGCCAGCGGGTCCACGCCGCGCCACTCGCCGTCTGCACACGCGCACACACAAAATGTGTTAAGACATAATGCACAATCACACGCTGCAGACCACGCCCCTCATCTGTGTGTGTGTGTGTAAGTTGGATAGGTATACATATATACATATGTGTGCAGAGTGTTGGGTGTGGTTACTTCCGATGTTGAGCGCTTGCATGGTGGAGGCCATGCTGAGGAACTTGGAGATGTAGGTCTGGTTGTAGCACTCCAAGTCACCGCCCATGTAGCACGGCTCCTGCACGTTGTGGTGCGAGACCTAACACACACACATGTATACAAGACATACAGTACATACTGAACATACAGTACATACTGCACATAGCAATGCATACCGCAAGACATACGCGCACACGCACACTTTGTGTGGTCAAGCAGAGGTGGAACGAACACGTGGAGAAACGGGGGAGAGCATTGTAGGTCCTTTGCTGTGCTGAGAGTTGTTCGCGTGCGCGCGCGTGTGTGTGTTTTTTGGTAGGTGGGGAGGGAAGGTTGGTTCGCACCATATAGAGCAGGCCGGTGGGGGTTTCAAGCTTGTCGGCCGCCAATTGGATACCAGGAATGATCATGCCACACACCTGCACACACGCGCACGCACGGTAAAAACATATACACGCATGCACATATACATACACAGAATGAATCCGAGACACGGAAGTCTCTCGTACGTCTCTCTCTCTCACACACACACACACATGCACACACGTTGCTCTCTCTCTCTCTCGCGCGCGCTACCCGTTCGGCCTCGGCGTAGATCTCCAGTGCCAGCGACTCGTAGCACCTCTGGTACAGCTTCTGCAAACCACACACAGCACACATCAACTGCTGCCACGCCACCCGCACCACATACCACCCCGGCTGCCACTCAACAGCCAGCGAGCGCATACGCTGGACCGTGCGCCCCAAGCACAGCTACCGTGTCCCCCCCCCCCCCCCCCTCTTTTTTATGTGTATGTATGAGAGAGAGAGAAAGAGGAGAGAAAGAGAGACCTTGATGTGTTGTGTGGCGAAGGTTTCTTCCTCGAGTAGGCCCTGTTCCACCGCGTACGGCTCGTGGTCGTTCTGCACCAGCGGGTTCACCCACGCGTTGCCCAGAAACAGCCTATATATATATATATATGTATATATATATGTATGTATTTATATATGTATGTTATGTACCCTGTCAGTCGGATGGTCTTGGCCGGGTAGAGGTCGTTCTGCTCCAGGATGTAGGCCGCCAGCACGGGCGCGTAGTGGCCAGCCTGCCGCACACACACACCACGCCGCACTCGTTGCTTGCTAATCCGTTCGCACAAAGCGGCAGAGGGAAATCGCGCGCACCAACAACTGGGCATGCGTGTGAAGGCGACAAGGGTGATTAATAATAATAATAATAATAATAGTGCTTCTCTGTCAATGGCTGATGCATTTCTGCACATGCGCCTCCATCGTCTCACCCGTGAGGGGAGTACGTAGAATTGACGATAAGCTCTAATGACACCCCCGCAAGGGCAGTTCCAACACTTCCAGACGGGCCGGTATGTTCAATGAAAATACTGGTCCAGAAATAGACCGGTATGTTCAATGAAAATACTGGTGGCACCGACGGGAATCGAACTGGCGACAGGGCCCAGATGGTAGAACTTGACCACTGGGCTATCACGGTGTCCATAAAATAATAATAATAATAATAATAATAATAGTGCTTCTCTGTCAATGGCTGATGCATTTCTGCACATGCGCCTCCATCGTCTCACCCGTGAGGGGAGTACGAAGAATTGACGATAGGCTCTAATGACACCCCCGCAAGGGCAGTTCCAACACTTCCAGACGGACCGGTATGTTCAATGAAAATACTGGTCCAGACGGACCGGTATGTTCAATGAAAATACTGGTCCAGACGGACCGGTATGTTCAATGAAAATACTGGTGGCACCGACTGGAATCGAACTGGCGACAGGGCCGAGATGGTAGAACTTGACCACTGGGCTATCACGGTGTCCATAATAATAATAATAATAATAATAATAATAATAATAATAATAATAATAATAATAATAATAATAATCATGAGAATAGCAATAAAGTAGTGAGCGAGCACCAAGTCATCCGTAAAGCTTGCGCATGCGAGGTATGTATTGGGGGGGGGGGGGGGGGCTGGAGGCTGACCATGTCTTGTCCATGGATATAGAAGGGCGCGTACTTGTACTGCGGAAACTGGTTGTAGAAGCTCTGCAGACGCACACGTGAGAGCGTTGTGCTCGCTGCTGGGCCGAGCAGGCCGCACATGGCCCATCTAGCCAGCTTCGCCATCTGCCAACTCACTAGCCAGCATGCGCCAGCTGCCAACTCACATCTGCGCGCGGCCACCTTGCGGCGCGGCTCGCGCTCTTGCGCTCCCTCCCTCTCTCTCTCTGTCTGTCTTTTCTGCTCATTCTTGCTTTCCCTTTCTCAGAATCGCTTATCCTACCTGACATCAAGGCTTACATATAGAGATGGGGCTAGTGTGCAATTTATCGGGGTGTGTGTTGTGTGCCTAGCTTACTTACGCGCAAGAATTGGTATAGGTAGTCTGAGACTTCCTTCTCGTTCACTTCGGCCACTTTGAGAGAGAGCCTGTTCACCATGCGTAGTGGCAACCCATTGTGTTTTGCACCCGACACCGCACAGATGGATTCCAGTACATACGTGATATGGCAATCATGATCGCATGCTCAAGAAGAAAGACAGAAAAAGAGACTGCGCATCTTTGAATTATATACAATACAGTGTTTAAGAAGTTTGGGGGGGGGGGGGGGCAAGGTAGTGATGAAACAACAGCCGCAAAGACTAGACAGGTCTCCCACCTGGGTGTGTAGCCCATGCCAAAAGGCTGATCGACATACAGCATGGAGACATTAGTGTTCCATGAGTATTCGTTCTGTTTGAGTTGTCCATCACTGTTGATGGTGTAGGGACCATTCTCCCAGAAAACATCCATGGATCCAGGCAAACCAGAGAGCTGCAAGATAACCGGATCGTTCCTGAGAGAGAGAGAGAGAGAGACAGAGAGACAGAGAGACCGAAGGCGGAGGGGGGGACGAAAATGAAAGCTCAGTATTGCCGTAATTCGTTTTTCCTTTCTTGTTATTTCTCTTTGTTTCACGTCCAATAAAAAACAACATGGAGGGAAAACAGAAGAGAACAAAAACGTGCTCGTCCCTCAATATCTCAGGAGCAGATTATGAGGAAGCGTGAAGGATCACATCTGTGCAAGGTTGTGAGAGGTTTACATTTGGCCAGTTTGCGAAGGAAAAAACCATCCAAACATTTTGGAGGTGGTCTCCGTGATTCTACTTTCCACCTAAAGAACACATAATGAGATACCGAAGATCAAGGTTGTGTTTAGTTACCGAGTAGAACCCAGAGTACGAGACTACTTTATCATTCTTCATCAGGTTCACCGGAGACAAGCCATAGGACACTTGTTGGTTCGCATTATTTGGTTGGCCTCCTTTCTCTAATTTGGTCGCCAGGGCCAATGCAAGCGATGCGCATACTGAGACTGCGAACATGTGGAGGCGTTCTTGCAGTTCTCTTATCTTGCACTCCCGCCTGTACTTTTGCCTTGCAACTCGGGTCAAAAATTTGTTTTAAATTCAAACGAAACAAAAAAGCCAAAAAAACACCCGCGGCTGTTACCAAAATGTGCTGCAAAACTGCCGAAATTTTCTGGAGAATCGGCAGTCAAGGTGAAAACGGTCAGAGACCAGTTTTTTCAAACTCGGTTTTAGATTGAACTACTGTGACCAAAAATCGAAATAAGAAATACTTGCCGAGTTGACAAAGTAGATCGCTTTTTGGCCGACTTCTTCTACTTCTTCTACTGTGAGCCTCAGATGAGTTGGTAGGCAGGAATACAGAAGGTAAACACGAGGGTGCGCCTGAGAAAAGAGAAGATTCCTACAGGGGAGGAGGAATACATAAGAGACGCGAGCAGAACCAGTTCTTTGACAGCTTGAGTGGGCTATTTATTTATAACAGAGGTATTTCAACTATACTGAGAATATGAAAACGAAAGTTTTGAAATAAAGTAATACATAATGTAATTTTTAAAAAATTAAAAAAAAACACATACATACATACCACATATTGTGTTATAATACATTACCTTAGCTTATTATTTCAAAAATGAGATCAGCATTGACCTTTAACGCCACCCTGAACACGGATATGGAAATGAATTATACATAATGTAATAATAAAAAATAAATAAACACACATATCAAATCATATTGACATACATTCCTTATCTTATCTTATCTTATCTTATCTTATCTTATCTTATCTTATCTTATCGTCTTATCTTATCTTATCTTATCTTATCTTACCTTATCTTATCTTACCTTATCTTATCTTATCTTATCTTATCTTATCTTATCTTATCTCATCTATCTTATCTCATCTCATCTCATCTCATCTTATCTTCTATACTATACTTATGTTATGTTATGTTATGATATATCATATCATTATATTTTATATTATATTATATTATATTATATTATATTATATTATATTACATTACATTACATTATATTATATTATATTAATATTATATTATATTATATATATTTATAT